>PVJL010003183.1:0-62653 GCA_004026885.1 Lyroderma lyra
TACCAATTTATATCCTCCAAGAGTGTAAGAAAACACCTATTTCTGCATATTTAATGAATATGTCATCTTACCTTCAAGAGCATTATCATCTTAGAAGAGCATGAATCTGAAATTGTACTTACAACCAATATTGGAAGAACTCACTATAAATTTAGCAATAGCAGTAATGGTTAATATTTGCTATAAAGGCTTTGAATAATTCTGTGAGAGCAATGTACTATACATTAAATAGGAATCAAATTAATTTTTCTTATTGAGGAAAGAATGGGTTTATCAAACAAACCAAATAAATTTTTGATTCTGTCTATTACTAATAAGGCACCTAGTAGAAATTAGTGAGTATAGTGGATGATAAGAGGCTTATAGTTTGGTTGGAAAAGGATAAGCACAAGTATAGGTTAGTAACAATATGAGACTTTTATAAATTTCTAAAATACCTGATATGTTTTTCAAGGTTGGTACAAAATTGTTTGTCAAGGAAGCAATATGGAAAATGAAGTGTCTAGAAGTTCAGAGGAGAGAGAAACCAGTTCAGATTAGGATGAGATTTATTTACTAGTTAAAGAATTTACCACACATGCTGGAAACCTAGAAGTCTTTTTAACATTTTTCACAAGTGTTTGAACAATAAATGTCAGAATTTTAAAAATTCTAATGTTTAGTGTTATCATTTGACCATTAATAGCGTCTTTAAACTGGTTTTTCTTTTTCTATTTATACTTCTTATTAGTTCTATTTCTACTTCAAAACTCACTTCTAGAAAAGTAGCTTGTGATAGATTGTGTTTAATCTATCCCTGCAGTGAATGGTTAATTGTACTTATGGTTCATCTAGTCCTGTCACCAGGGCTTTCTTTTCCTAGGTTTGGATTTGTAGTTGGAGCATCTATTGCAACGTAAGAATGGGTCAAGTGGTACTAGATTCCTTTGTCTAATATCTATTACATAGAAAAATTATCTTTTTTGGCTAGTATTATATGTGCTAAATAAATATCACTATCAACACTGGCAGCTCAGTTTAGTCAATGCTATGAATCAATTTCCAACTTATTACTTAAATAAATCAATTCACTGTTTTTCAAAGTCTGAAATTTACACATACACATATTTATAATACTTTAAAAAAGTATCATAGCTGATGAGTTTAAGTGAGATGGTGAAGCTTTCATGCTAACTTAAAGAGATTGAGAATCTGTCAGTCAGAAAGCCATAGTTCCATATCCAGAAAACTAAAGATAAAACAGGGAGTTCCCATTACCTAAATATTCCTCATCCAAGCAAAAGTCCTCAAAGTCTAAAATACTGACTAATGCATGCATCAGTCACTTAACTGAGCAGTCTTCCCTGATCAACACTAAAGAACCTGTCCTTACCCATTATGACTCAATTTTTGTTGGTCACTCTGTCCTTAATCATCAGATGTTGTAAATGTATCTGTTCTTTGGGATGCTATAAATAATATAATGCAAATTGACTCAAAGTCAATATTGGAAAAATGCAGGATTTCATGCGATTAATGAAAGTGGTATTTGAATACTATCAAATCACACAAAAAGCCAGTTCGACTAGTAAAAAATGAAATACAGAAAATCTGCAAGGATTATAATTCTGAGTGTACCAAAGGAGAACAATTTGAAAATCAAAGAATTGGAGAAGCCACTGGAAAGACCGAAAAAAAAAATCCTCTGAATATTTTTATAAAAAAGACACCTCATTAAAAGCATGCTAGGGAGTTCCCTGATGGTGTAGTGGCTTAAGGCTTTGGCGCTGGCGCTGTCAGCGCTGTGGCCTGGGTTCGATTCCCAACCAGGGAGCTACCCATGTACCAAAAAAAAAAAAAAAAAAAAAAAAAAAAAAAAAAAAAAAAAAAAAAAAAAAAAAAAAAAGCATGCTAGAAAGCTAACCATTAAGGGTAGGTTATCATATTGTGCTGTCAATGGTGTTAGAAATGACAAAAAAAGGAAATAAAAGTATCATTCGTTCTTTGTGGATTTTCATTATTCTCACAGTTAAAATTATAGTCTGTATTTAAGTAGCCTCTAGTTTAATATTTTTCATAATAAAATCCTATTAATAAACTTTTTTCCACTCTTATGCCCCTATCATTTACCATAAATCATTTAGTGCCTATTTCATTTTAGATTCCTTATGCTAGTGCCAATTATTCTTAGATAACAACACTAATAATATAGAACTGGTAAAAAGAATTTTGATTCTAAAAGTGAGTACAACCAGATTCACTGAAATCTTTTTTAACACAGATGTAAACCTTAATTAAATGTGTTCATAAACAAAGCATTCCAGAGTTCTGGTAAAGTGTTAGCAAACAGAGCAATGTCCATCATCTCAAATCTTTGTTTATACCACAAGAGATTTCAATGCAGAGAGTACAGAGTGTTGCATGAAGAAGTGATTAAAGCTCATCTAAATAAACAGAGGTCTGCAAAATCTGCAAGATTAAAATCAATGAGAAGTTATATGGTAAGTCAGCTCATCAGCTCAGAGATTCAAATGCAGAAGAAATACGATTATAACTCTCATTAACCTTGCTGTAACATTGCTCAGCAACTGAAGTTTTTAAAAAGATATACATTAAAAGTCAAATGACACAGACATAGAATAATGAATCTATCATGTGAAAAAAACAAGAATCACTTGAAAAGTGATAAAAATCAATGATAGTTTTGCAAGACAGTAAGAAAATACATTCATTTATTAAAAGAAAACAAAACAACTCTATTTTAAGTAGTTTAACCATTAAATCAAATGTCAGATGCACGTCTGTAAGAATACTTTAATCATAATAATTGTACATTTTTAATTAAAATATTGCTAAAGACTATGTGGAAACTTGAAAATATTGGTCATAAAAACAAGTGTTTGTTGCTATTAAAATGTACCAAAACTTTAATTAAATTATATACTATTGTGAAGAGTAAGTAGGAAAAAAATGAGTGAAGAGGCCAGGTATAAGAAGGAAGTATATTAGAATGTAGTTCCCAATCACCACTTGCTATGTGATAATATGGGCAATTGTGTTTAGATATTCTGATTATCCAAGTGAAGCCAGAAATTTGGATTTTGAAAGATTATGTAACACAAATAATACAAGTTTGCTGACTGAATCTGGCCTGTAGGCCAATGATTGGCAAACCTAGTATAAAGCAATGCTGTTTTGGTTATATATGGCTAATTAACATTTGTAGTAAAGAAAACATTTCAAAAACTTTAGTCCAATTTTCTTATGTTAATACTATTAACACCATTCTTTCTTTTAGTAAGTTTACAAATGGAAATACAAAATTGTAAGCTCTTCTCAATTATGCTTTCAATTCCAAACATTCTGACTTAAGTAGAAGACAGAAAAGAGGAGTTATATATGCATCTGAACTTGTGAACATTTAGTGAAGAATAGTTACCATCTTAAAGGTACACAACTGCAATCTACACTAGTTTTTCTGCTTTCCTTCATTTAGCCCTTGGTTATGCAGAATGACAGAGTGCTGTAAACTGAGCTGTCTATTTGTTTTAGGAGCAGATGGGAAAAGTAGCTGCTTTAAAATGTAATTAAAATATGAGGCTCTGTTTAGTATCTATTTTTCTTTTTAAACTTCAGAATTTAGGCTTAACCAACTTTAATCAAGGGAAGAAGGACCAGAGAGCTGTGGCAATCCTAGTTCCCTGCTTATGTCTCTGCATGGGGAATGCTGTAACAACAATCACAACACATGCACACATTCAACTCTGTTTTGCCAAGGCTGAGAAAAAGTCATTCATATATTGTTGGGGGGCATCCAGTGAGGGTGTACAATTTTTAGGGAGAGCAACTAGCCAATATTTATTAAAAATTAAAAATGCATTTACTATTTTGTACCCACATTATGGTGGTGGTTATACAAATTTGCGTATGTGTTAAAATTTATAGAATACTACATTAAAAGAAAGAAAAAGTCAGCTTTAGTGAATGATAATAAAAAATTAAAACCAAATGAGCCTAGCATGTTGCTATCAGGGTTGTGGCCATTTTCAGGTTAATAAACACAGTGCTGACAATTCCGATCCATTGTCTCATCTAATTTTATGGTCACCGGATTTTATAGAGACCAGTCTCCAATTTTTGCAGAGTACACTGAGGCTTCATGAGAGGCAAAGTAACTTGTCCGAAGCCACATGACAGGGCAGTGATGAAGCCCAGACCAAATCCAGGTCCGTCTGTACAATTCCAGCAATAGGCTCCATCCTCAGTGCCCACACTCTCTGTTGGTTTTCTTTTTGACCCAGTAATCCTACTTTGAAAATGCATCATAAATACCCTCACATGTACAAAATGACAATATTCAAAGTTTTACATTGTAGCAGTGTTTATATCAGGAAAAGACTGAAAGTGTTAAAAAAAAAAAAGATTTCCCAGGTGGTGTAGTGGCTTAAGGCCTCGATGCTGGTGCTGTCAATGCTGCGGCCTGGGTTCGATTCCCAGCCAGGGAGCTACCCACATACTACAAAACAAAAAGCTCAAGTGTTCTTCCTTAAGGGGCTAATTAAATAAACTATGGCACCTAACTGTCAATGGAATACCACACTGCTCTACACAGGAATGACGATGCTCTGTATATACTGACATTAAAACACAAAATTAAATCCAAGAGAAATTATTTAGTAAAAAAAGCAAGTATAAAACAATATACATAGTATGCTACCATTTGTGTAAGAAAGGTGAGGAGACTATAGCTGTATCTATATCTGTCTATGTTGTTATGTGAGCATAAACAAACACCACAAGAAACAATTAATAGCTTTGACTTGAAAGGGGTGGTGGGGGGGCAGATGGGGATGTGGGTGGAAACAAAATACTTAGTGAACACTGTTTTGTTTTTTTTAATGTTGTTTTGATTTTTGTACTATATGTGGAACATTAAGAAAATAGTTAAGAAAGAGAGGGGTTAAAAGGCAGCTGAGTGGACTATAAGCTTATGTCCCAACCTTTCACTTGGTTTCCAGAAGCAGCAATTTTACTTTAACTTCTTTCTACTCTGGTTTACCAAGAACAAAGCAGAACTTACGTTCCACTTAGAAAAGTTTCTGCTGCATTTGAGTCTGGAGACAAGGAAGGAAAAAACTGTATTTGAGACTCAGGTGAGGAAAACATCTCAAAATAAACAGCCTAGTTCTTCGATTTGTTAGGCATAGTCGACTAAAGGTATGTAATAATTTTATCTGAATAGAGAAGGAAATACCAGCTCAAATGACTTCAGAACTAAAATTAGGATTCTTTATTTCTGCTTCAAATTACTAAGAACTAAATATTGTGTGCTGTGCTTGAAAGAGTAAAGGAGTCTAAAACTTGGGTCGCAGCAGTTAAACTGTCAAATACATATACCAGATAATGTATGTATGTTTCACTGCCATCCCCTAAGAATCATTCTTAATGGAATCTTCACTGAGAGTTTTCCTTATTATGAAAAATGCAGGATGGACTGCAAGTGAAACAAACTTTCCAGGCTCATGGTTACTTGTTTTCATTATGAGCTCTGAAAAGCTGCTGCAATGAAGACAAGCAATCACAGCTTATATCTGCAGTTACGGACAGTTTATAGGTTGCATTCCCATTTGTTATTTCATTTTATCTTTACAAACATTCTGGTATGCGAGTATTATTAACTCTGTTTCATAAATTAAGAAACTGTGGTTCAGAGGTGGGGCAACTGGATAAAATCTTACATCCTAAAATTGGCAGAGGTCAAACTTGAATCCAGACCTTGTGATTCTGAGGCCAAATGATTTTCTATTATCATAATGTTATATATAATTATCAATGCCTTCATATATATACACATGACTAGTGTAGAGAAAACTAATGATAGTTATATCTGATGAGAGAGTTAAGTCTTAAAGTCAGTCTGAAAGGAAAAATTATCTAGTAGTAAAAATTATTAATACTTTTGAAAATAATTTAAATTGTCTATAATATGTAAGACACAGAGTGTGTGTAGGGGGGTGGCTCGCAACTCTGGTGACATTTTGAAGTTTCAAAACACAAAATAATGTCTCAAAAATACCAGGTATGTACCTAAAATTTAATTTTATGCTATATATATATTTCACAAAAGAAAATGACTACAGGTGAATTTATACAATTAAATGTACAAATCATGTAAGTCTACTGTACAAATAATAGCTAACATTCATTGAGGGCTTACTATAAGTCACATATTATACTAATGTTTTATATTAGTATATTATTATATTTAATTCTTTCCAGATATCTATGAGGTAGATATGAATTCATAAATACAAATGAGGAAAAAAGGTTATGAAAGGTTAATTACATGGTAAATAAATACCAATGCCTCAAGTTGAACCTGTTCATTTTGAGTCTAGAAGTCATGCCCCTGGAATATGAATTGGTATTCATATTCTTATATTGATATAAGATCTGTGCATTAAAACAGGCAGCAGAATGAAACATGATTACCAAATTTATAAAAAGCAAAAATGCTACATGCAGCAAATAGGTGATTTTTTAAGAAGGCTGGTTTGAGAAATTATCCTAGAACTCAAAACTAAAAGGAAAAAGACATAAAGGGCCGAGAAAGTGATTTAAGGGATGTGACAGCTAATTTTATTGTCAATTTGATTAGGCTACTTGATGTGCAGTTGCTTGGTCAACACCAGTGTAGATTTTCCTGTGGAGGTAATTTTTAGATGTGATTAACATTTAAATCAATAGACTTTGAGTAAAGCAAGTAAGTTTAGTAATGTGGATGGGCTTCACCCAGTAACTTGAAGACCTTTCTTTAGAGGAAAGACTAAGGTCCCTCAAGAAGAAAGAAATCCTATCTCCAGACTGCCTTGGGAGGCAAGATTACAATACCAACAATCGCTGGAATTTCCAGCCTGTGGACCTACCTCACAGATTTCAGACTTGCTAGCTGCTATAATTGTATGAGCCAGTTCCTTAAAAAAAGAAAAATCATATTATCTATATATAAGTCTCTTTATATATACTTATCTAAATATATCCCATTGGTTCTTTGGGGAACCCTCACTAATACAGAAGACAAATCCAGAAGGTCCAACATACTAAGAATGTGAGTAGGTGTGAAGATAGTAAATGGAAGGGAAACAATAATCAAAGAAATAATAGTGGGAATTTTCCTGAGAAAAAGGAAAACATGAATTTTCAGACTGAAAGGTTTTACTCAAGCTTAGGCAAAAAAGACTTACACCTAGAATACCCTGTGACACTTAAGAATTTTAAAAAGTTAAAAAAATAAAAGAAAAACAAAACACTATAAGGGTCTCAGCAGGAAAAAAAAATACATTTTCATCAGGTTGACATCTGAGTTCTCTCACACAAACATATGTAATAGAAAACAATAGAACATAATTAATTTTTAAAAGTAAAAGATTTCTACCGAGAATTCTAAAACTAGCCTAGCTTTAAAGTTCATTTCCAAAGACACACAAGTATTTCATAATTTTACAAGGACCCAGGAACGTTATTATCCATTGTGAAAAAAAAATGACTTTGAGAAATGCAGGGAGTTCCCTGGTGGTGTAGTGGCTAGGCTTTGGCACTATCAATGCTACAACCTGGGTTATATTCCCAGCCAGGGAACTACCCACATATAAAAATAAAAAAAAATAAAAATAAATAAAAATAAAAAAAAGAAATGCAAAATGTCTTAACTATGAGAAACCATCAGCAATAAAGCCATTAAAACTTTGGGTTATAAGCTTAAGTTTAACATGGTTCTAAGGCAATGTATATGTTAATATAATCATTTAACAAAATTTAATGTAAAATAATTAATCTAAAGCTAAAGGTCAAGATTATTTTAACAAAAAAGTATTGTGTGTGTATGTGGGGGGGATGAGAGAGAGAGAGAGAGAGAGAGGGCAGCAAGGGTAAGAATGGGAGACAGTAAAATAATATTAAATCTCTCATTGTACACAGGGGAATTATTACATAATTTTAATCATAATAAAGAAGAATGAAGCATGTGTAGAGTAAAATTACAATGCAAAACTTCAAAATGGGAACTACAATAAAGAAAGACCAAGAAAAAATTGGCAGATAGAGCAAATTATAGGAAAGATAAAAGAAAAGGAAAGAACAAAGAAAAAAATCAGTTCAGCATTGATAAAAATACATGATGAAAGTGAACTTCCCACAGCCACAAAGAACAGAGGCAAATCCAACCATTCTCATTTTCCAGGGCATGTATGAGATGAGATTAAAAAAAAAAAAAAAAAAAAGAGAGAGAGAGAAACATTTTCTAAAAAGGGGTGTAAAATAGAGAGCATAATATAAAAACAAATAGATTTTTTTCTCATAACAACAGTGAAATCACTTAGTTATTTGTTTAGAAAAATAAGACCCACAGAGTGGGTCTAATTCTTTGTTGCTTTCTATGCTGTAAGAAAACAATCTTATGCTATAAAAGCAATTATATGCTATAAGACTACACATTAAACATTTCTAAGCAAAGGTTAAAATGAAAGGAATTGGTAAAAATATATCAAGCAAATACAAATAAAAATGTAAAAGTGGCAACATTAATAGCATACTTGTGGAAATCAAAGGAAAATGCATCACAGGCAAAGTGAATTATTTAAACTAATTAAAAAGTGTAGATCTACAATAAGGATACCTATTTTATGAACTTTTATACTACAAACAACAGCACTGGAATATGAAACAAAGCTATTTAAAATTCAAGATGAACTTTTCTAAAAAGATAGAAATAATTGTTTTTGGGAAAATAACTTCTCTCACACAGTCATTTACAAATCAAATCAAGCATCTGTAAGTAAATTAAGAAATTAACTAATATAGTATTTATAACTTTGTATATATCAGAGAAAATAATTTTCTTCAAATGTCCACATAATGTTTATCAAAATTGATTATATTCCATACTACAAAGAAAAATTCATTGAACTTCAAAAAATTTAAAAAATTATAGATCAGCCACTAATCATGGGGCAATAAAACTAGAAATTACTTACTAGAAATAAAGAGAATAAATATAAACTCAAGATTAAAAATCATTCTCCAAAGAGGCAATAAAAACATAAATGACAGATTCATATTAAAAAAAAATTAAGTCATTCAAAATCTTTTAAGATGGGTTTCTGTTTTGAGATGATAGGTTGAACTCACAATCCTATCTCTTCTCTTGAGATCTCATTAAAAAACTAATAAAGATGTACTTTTTTAAAGAGAAAAACATACAATAAGAAAAAGGGATAAGTGATCAACCAACAGTGGAAAAGAGAGTTTAACAACTTCAGGAAGAAGGAAAGCAGGAGTGCTAAGTGATAACACAAGAACAGAACAAGATTGGCCCAACCCACTGGAGGAAGCCTGGAAAGTTAGAAAGCACAAATATAACAAATTTCAGTGGAAAGATGTAGTGCTGAAAACAGAAAATAACTGAGAGTCAGAGGACAAAGTTGTGGATTTCTCAAATACTTGTCACCCTAGAATGCTGAGAGGATAGTAAACCTCCATCCACACTTACCCCAAGAAAAAAAATTGAGTTTTCTTCTCCAAAGAAATTAAAGCATGTCTGGGATGAACCAGGGTGGCTAGAATAAGAGGCAGTTCTCTCCATCAGAGACATCAGCATTTTACACTTAGGAGTTGTAAAACATAATAACTGTTTTCATGCATACCTAATTTAAAGGGAAGTCAGCAGATTCACTAGTCTGTTCATGTACACAAAATTCAGAGTTTTTCTATTACTCTACTTAAAAGTAATTAGGAGGCAAAGATTACCAGATACTTAAAGTATGTCTACCATAATAAAGAGAAAAATGACAAATAGAGAAAAAACTGACTATGGAAAAAATGGGCAATATTTACAGAATACTAGCATAAAAGGAATTTTGAAAAACTTCCTATATATTGCATCCATAAAACAAAAAAAGGTTATCTTTAAGAAGGAATAAGCATAAAATAAGAATGAGCTCAAAATTAAATGTATGGTTGTGAAATTCAATAGAGAGTTTGGACAATAAAGTTGAGAAAAATCTTCAAAAAAGTAGGATAAAAAGCACAAAATAGGATACGAGAAAGAAGTTGAGTTTCAGAGGATTGATCCTAAAGAATTAATGTTCAACTAACAGAAGTCCCAGGATGGAAAAAGTAGGGACATATAGAGGGCAACATAATCAAGTAAGTAATGGAAGACAGACTATCAGAGACAAAAAAGGATATAAGACTTCAGATTAAAGGAATCCTAGGGGAGTTCCCTGATGGTGTAGTGGCTTAAGGCTTCACTGCTGGCTCCGTCAGCACGGCACTGCGGCCTGGGTTCGATTCCCAGTCAGGGAGCTATCCATATACCAATAAAGCAAAAAAATAAAATAAAAATAAAAGGAATCCTATATGCAAAGTGCACTGGATAAAAAAAAATATCCACAACTAGATATAGCTTAATTTTGGACCACCAGATAAGGAGCTCTTAAAGCCTTCCAGAAAGGAGAAACAAGTCACATATTAACGACCTGATGAGTAATGGAGCAATGTCTTAAAATTTGTGAGGAAAATGTTTTGAACTCAGGTATCTAACAGAAACAGTTTTTAAATATGGAAGGAGAATACAAGACTTTTTCACACATACAAAAAGCTAAAAAGTTTACCATCCCATATATTCTTTTTTGGATGATTACTTGAAGGAGAATGTCTACTCTAGCAATAGAAAAGCAGAAATCAAGGAATAGGGGGATTAAGGAATCTAAGAAATAGCTTCTACTCAGGAGAGTTGATTAGACCCTTAACATGTCTAAGTGTCAGACTAAAATAGAGGCTAGCAAATGAGGAAAAAAAATGAAGGACCGAAGAAAAGATGAGAAATTCAGGAAAGAATATTGAGCAATCCCATAAGCAAATTTATAGTTAAGTCTAATTGTGGCAAAAGGAAATTTAGTAACAATCTATAATGGTTTTTGGCTATAGAGAAAAATGAGGGAAAATTCAAGCTCTTAAGGTTTTTGTTCTGTTAGGCTATACAGATTATTTTCATATTTTATTAAAAAATAAAGCTATAAAAATTTCGAAACCACCAAAACAAAAACAAAAACCCCCAAACCCCCCCAGAACAAGAAAATGAATAAAATTAGAACAATTCAATAGAAAGCACGAAAAAAATAAGATGAACAAATACACAAATGAGTAATAAGTGGAAAGGTAAACAATTATGGGGCAGGAAATAGTGCAAAGATATCAACAATCATAATAAATACTAATAAATGTAATGCCTCCATTAAAAAACAAAGACTAGCAAAAAAAAAAATTCAGTGAAAAAACGCACCTTTAAATCAATATGATAGAGAAATGCTGAAAATCAAAGGATTAACTATGAAAATGCCAGCAAGAAAGAATGGGTATCAGAAATGTTTTTTGTTTTTTTTGTTTTTTTTTCTTCCTGAAGACAAATTTAATTGGGACAAGAAGCATATTTAAATTGATAAAAGTTAAATTCCAACAAAAATATATAATAATCTTGACCTGTTGTCATATTAGAAAAATGTGTTCTATGTATACACACATATATTATTATGTGTGGGTGTGTATACACACATAAATACTATTTAATAATACAAGGAGAAATAGTCATAGCTACAACCATAATGGGAAACTAAACTATTCTCATAAATCCATAATCAAGTAGTTAAAAATACATGACACAAATACTAAGCTTCATCAACAGAAAATACATATTACCTTTAGATGTCCATAGGATGTGATTATTAAGCCATAAAGAAAATTTCCAAAAATTCCTTAAGTAGAAATTATGCAGACCACATTATCTAAATTAAGAAATAAAACTATAAATCTACAACAAAAGAATAGCTAAAACTGTCTTAGAACTAAAAGATAAAAAGCATTTTCCTATATAATGACTGTATTAATAACAACAATGCCTATATTAAACAAGAAATAAAAAAAAATTAGAGAGTATTTAGAAATAATTGACTTCAGAAGAAAACCAAGAGCTAAAATCAACTTGTTAAAAAAAATAAATAAAGTTTGAAATACATGAAACAAGCATTTAATTCAAGGAGCCAGAAACAAACAATAATATAAAGCTAAAGAAGAGAGAACAAAAGAGATGAATAGTGATAAAATAGAAATAAATGAAACAAAAACCAAAAAGGTGGACTTGGACAACCACAACAAAAGCTGGCTCATTTTAAAGATAAATAAAACAGACAGTTATTGTGCTTTTTCAAAACTGCAAATGTTCTTAGAGAAAGAAGAAAAGCCTTTAAATTCAATTTATGAAACTAGTGTGCTTTGCTATAAAACATGACAATGACAAGGAAAAAAATAAAAACTGAAAACTAATCTCACTTTTTCTTTCATTAGGTAAATATTTATTGAGTGTCTACTCTATTCCAAGAACTGTACCAGACACTAAGGATACAGCAGTAAATAAAAAGAGAAATTTCTATTCAACTTCCATGGAGACTAGATTCTAAAAAGAAGCAAACCAAATATATGACTAAATAGAATTTATATGGGGAACATGAGATATCTATGTTGAGAAATTTAATAAAGTATATTACTACTTTAGTAAGTAAAAAAACACAAACTATCATTACATAAATGATTCAAGTTATTTAATAAAGTTCAGTAACTACTTCTATTTAAATAAAATAAATGAGAAACTGTACAGGGTACATGTATTTAACATTATTATGTAAGAATTCATCGATGAAACCAGATAAGAAATATTACACGAGAAGCAAATATTGGAAAGGATTTAGAATCCTCATTATTTGCTAATGATAAAGTTATCTACATAAAAAAACCAAGTGTATCGACTCAACCAGTGTGACAGTTCATGAGGGTGGCCTGTTAAAAAATAAATACACATTAAAATTAAGAACAAGAAGAGTTTCATGTGAATATAAGCTTTATAGAAAATGTGATAGAAAGAGATACTTTACAACAGCAACTAAAAGCATACATACTTGGTAGTGATTATAAATTTCACAGAATCTGTTACTAAAATCAGTTACAATAGAAGGGGCTCTTCTACACAATATAATTTCTTTAGAAAAAATAGAGGAAGAAGGCAAGATGGTGACTGGAGAGGAGGTCTCTCAGGCCTCTCCCAGAAAACACAATTGAACGGCCACCCAGGAGCCAAGAAAGAGGACCCTGAGTGACCAAACAGCAGTTGAGAAATCCACAAATCGCAAGTAAACACCTGAAGGTTGGAGAGAAGGAGGCAAGCGGGGGAGAGGGAAGGGAGCAGAGACGGACTGCAACAGGACACAATCGCTGCTGACTATCCAGAGTGGCGCAGTGTGTCGAGGGGAGAGAACACGGGGGAGCTGGGCTTTGGAGCTGTATGCCGGGGACGGAGTTTGGGAGCCAACCTCTGGAACTTTTGAGTAGTAGAAGGGCTGAGCAAGAACTCTGAACTGCAAAGACAACATCCCAGCTCTAGGCCTCCTGGAGACCTACACAGGGCTGCAGTTCCTGTTCCCAGCCCACTGCAAAGGCGACCCTGCTGTCTCAGGCCAGGCCCACAGCTTTGAACTTATGGAGCATGCACTTCCCATGCACCCCAGGGTTCTGAAAGCAGTGTGAGCCTGTAGACAGCCAGATGCTGAATCAGGGTGGGGAAGAAAGACAGATTTGAAAGCATTCGCCCGACCCAGCGGAAACAAGCCTCCGACCAGCTTCCCTAGCAAAGGGCAGAAGACAGAGCTACCCTTGGAGTGCCTTTTGTTGGCCTCACCCCAGGATATATGCGCATAGCCTCCAAAAGCAGTAGGAGATCAGAAATAAGAAATAAACAACCCCCCTCTTTCCTAAAACTTGAACCCCAGTGCCACTGAGTGTCTGCCCTACAGCAAGACCCCACAAAAGTAATAATCTGGGCACTGAACATAAAGCCCTCATGTCAAAGAGGAAGAACCCAGTGGCAGGATGAATTCCTTAAAAACTAAAATGCCTCAGAAAGAACATGAAATTTATGGAGAAGACAGTTTCTTAGACCTAGACAGGTCTGATTTAAGTGACAGAATTTAAATCAGCCATTCTAAAGGCTCTGAGAGATATGAAATCATACTGGCAGAACGCCATAGCTGAGATAAATAACATAAAAAAGGATGTGAACGACATAAAAAAGGAACACTGTGAACAAAAAGAACAATTTAACAAAGAAATTCAAAACCTAAGAAAGATGGAGATGGAAATGCGAGAAATAAATAATACCATAAAAGAAGTGAGAAATGAAATAACTGCCATAGGAAACAGGACCAACCAGATGGAGGAAAGAATTAGTGACATTGAAGATCAGAACATGGAAACAGCTCAGAAAGAGGAAGAGAGGGAATATAGAACCAAAAGGATTGAAAGAACTCTGCAAGAGTTCTATCCGACTCCATGAGACAAAACAACATCAGGATAAAAGGAATAGAAGAGGGGGCAGAGCATTCTACAGAGAGCATACTCAAACAAATACCTGATGAGAACTTTCCAAACCTATGGAAAGATCTGGAATCCCAAGTTCAAGAAGATAAAAGGTCCCCTAGGTACCTGAACCCTAACAGATCTTCTCCAAGACACATGGTACTAAAGATGTCCAAAACTAAAGACAAAGAGACAATTCTAAAGGCAGCCAGGGAAAAATAGAACTATAACCTTCAGAGGAAAGCCCATCAGGCTGGCATCAGATTTCTCAGCAGAATCTCTGCAAGCCAGAGAGAGTGGAATTCAATATACAAAAATTTAAAAGAGAGAAACTTCCAGCCAAGAATAAATTATCCAGTAAAATTATCTTTCAGATATGAAGGTGGAATAAAGACCTTCTCAGAAATATAGAAGCTGAGGGAATTTGCTAGCACTCCAAGAAATACTGAAGGAGGCTCTTCGACCTGAAACAAAACATCAGGAAAAATGGAACAAAGTTGGGGCAACAAAAAAGAAACAAAACAAACAAACAAACAAACAAAAAGAAAGAAAGAAAGAAGTAATGGCCACAGGAAATCCTCATATATCGATCATCACTCTAAATGTTAATGGACTGAACTCCAAAAAACACACCTCAGCCATAAGGACAAACACAGACTCAGAGTGAAAGGATGGGATACAATATTTCAAGCAAATGGTAACCAGAGAAAAGCAGGAGTGGCCATACTGATATCTGATGAAATAAACTTCAAGGTAAAAAAGATAGTAAAAGACAAGGATGGACATTACATAATGATAAAAGGCATAATGCAACAATAAGAAGACTTGACACTAATTAATATATATGTTCCCAACCAGGATGCACCAAAATGTACAAAGAAACTACTAACAGACTTGAAAGGAGAAACTGATGAATATACAATCATATAGGGAGACTTAAACACCCTGCTAACAGTCATGGACAGATCATCCAAACAGAAACTAAATAAGGAAACATCAGCTCTAAATGACACATTACAGCAATTGGACATAATTGACATTTACAGGACACTTCATCCAGCAAAAAGAGACTACACCTTCTTTTCTAGTGCGCATGGAACATTCTCAAGGATAGACCACATGCTGGGACACAAAAGTAGCCTAAGTAAATTCAAGGAGATCGAAATCATACCAAGTATATTCTCAAACCACAAAACTTTGAAATTGGAGATCAACTGTAAAAGGAAAGCAGAAAAAACCACATATACATGGAGATTAAACAACAGCTTATTTAAAAAGGACTGGATAAAAGAACAAATAAAAGAGGAGATTAAAAAATATATAGAAACCAATGACAATGAGAATACAACATATCAGAATTATTGGGACACAGCGAAAGCGGTAATAAGAGGGAAATTTATATCACTACATGCCTATATTAAGAAGCAAGAAAAATCACAAGCAAACATCTTAGCATCCCATCTCAAAGAACTAGAAAAAGAAGAGCAGACAAAACCAAAACTTAGCACAAGGAAAGAAATAATAAAAATTAAATCAGAACTAAACCAATTAGAGAACAGAAGGGCAATAGAAAAAAAATTAATATAACGAAGAGCTGGTTGTTTGAGAAAGTCAACAAAATTGACAAACCCCTGGCAAGACTAATCAAAGGACGAAAGGAAAGGACACAAATATCCAAAATTAGAAATAAAAGGGGAGAAATTACCACTGATACCACAGAAATACAAAGGATTCTAAGAAAGTATTATGAAGGACTTTATGCCACGAAATTTAACAACCTAGAAGAAATGAACAAGTTTCTAGAAACTTATAGCCTACCAAGACTGAACCAAGAAGAACTGGATAATCTAAATAGACCAATCAATAGCAACGAGATTGAAATGACTATCCATAATCTCCCTAAAGCCAAAATCCCTGGAACAGGTTTGAAATTGGTTTCACCAATGAGTTCTACCAAGCATTCAAAGAAGAATTAATGCCTATCCTCCTCAGACTCTTCCAAAAAATTGAAGAGGAAGCAATACTTCCTAACCCGTTCTATGAGGCCAACATTACCCTAATACCAAAGCCTGGCAAAGACAACACAAAAAAAGAAAACTATAGGCTAATATCTCTGATGAACACAGATGCAAAAATCCTGAACAAAACATTAGCAAATAGAATACAAGAATGCATCAAAAAGATCATATATCATGATCAAGTGGGATTCATCCCGGGAGCACAAGGATGGTTCAACATACGAAAATCAATCAATGTGATACACCACATAAACAAAATAAAATATAAAGACCATATGGTCATTTCAATTGATGCAGAAAAAGCTTTTGACAAGGTACAACATCCATTCATGATCAAAACACTAAATAAAATAGGTATAGAAGGAAAGTATCTCAACATAATAAAGGCCATATATGACAGACCCTTGGCTAACATCATACTGAATGGGGAAAAGCTGAAACCTATTCCCCTAAAATCAGGAACAAGAACAGGGATGCCACCTGTCATCACTGCTATTTAGTATAGTACTGGAAGTTCTAGCCACAGCAATCAGGCAAGAGAAAGGAATCAAAGGTATCCAAATTGGGAAGGAAGAGGTCAAACTGTCAATATTTGCAGATGACATGATCCTTTATATAAAAAATTCCAAAGATTCCACCAGGAAACCATTAGAAACAATTAACGAATATAGTAAAGTTGAAGGATACAAAATCAATGTACAAAAATCAACAGCATTCCTATATACAAACAATGAATCCTCAGAAAAAGAAATGAAGGAGTCAATTCCCTTTGCTATCACAACAAAAAGAATGAAATGCCTGGGAATAAACTTAAAGAACGTGACAGACTTATACACAGAAAACTATAAGACACTTTTGAAAAAAATTGAAACAGACTTTAAGAGGTGGAAAAATATCCCCTGTTCATGGAAAGGAAGACTTAACATTGTTAAAAATGGCCATTCTCCCCAAAGCAATCTACAGATTTAATGCAATACCCATCAAAATCCCACAATCATACTTTTGTGAAATAGATAAAAGAATTATTAGATTTATATGGAACCATAAAAGACCTCGAATTGCCAAAGCAATACTACATAAAAAGAATAAGGCTGGTGGCATTACACTTCCTGACTTCTATTTATATTACAAAGCATCAATAGTTAAAACAGCTTGGTACTGGCAGAAAAACAGAAATATAGACCAATGGAAGAGAACTGAAAACCCAGAAATAAACCCACAAATTTATGGACAAAAAATTTTTGATAAAGGAGCAAAAAACATACAATGGGGAAAAGACAACCTCTTTAGTAGGTGGAGCTGGGAAAACTGGAAAAACATATGCAAAAGAATGAACCTGAGCTGTGAACTCTCTCCATATACAAAAATTAACTCAAAATGGGTTGAAGACCTTTATATCAGACCTGCAATAATAAACTGTATAGAAGAAAACATTGGTACTAAACTTATAGACCTAGAACTCAAGGAAGACTTCATGAATCTGTCCTCAAAGGCAAGGGAAGTAAAAGCAAAAATAAATGAATGGGACTATATCAAACTAAAAAGCTTCTGCACAGCAAAAGAAACCATCAACAAGGCAAAGAGACCACCAACTGAATGGCAGAAAATATTTGCAAATAACGCATCAAATAAGGGTCTAATATCTAAAATATATAAAGAACTAACAAGACTTAACAACAAAAAACAAACAACCCTATTAAAAAGTGGGCAGAAGAACTAAACAGACACTTCTCCCACGAAGAAATACAAATGGCCAGCAGACATATGAAAAAAATGCTCGTCCTCATTACCTATCAGGGAAATGCAAATCAGAACCACAATGAGATACCACCTCACACCTGTGAGAATGGCTGTTATCAACAGACAAGGAATAACAAGTGCTGGAGAGGATGTGGAGAAAAAGGAACTCTGGTACACTGCTGGTGGGAGTGCAAACTAGTACAACCACTGTGGAAGACAGTGTGGAGGTTCCTCAGAAAATTGGGAATGGAGCTACCATTTGACCCAGCAATCCCCCTTCTGGGGGTCTATCCAAAAGACTTGAAAACCTTTGTCCGCAAAGACTTATGTACTCCAATGTTCATTGCAGTGCTGTTCACAGTGGCCAAGGCATGGAAACAACCAAAGTGTCCTGTGACATGACTGGATAAAGAAGCTGTGGTACATGTACACAATGGAATATTACTCAGCTATAAGAAAAGATGAAATATTGCCATTTCCAACAAAATGGATGGACCTGGAGATCATCATGCTTAGTGAAATAAGCCAGACAGAAAAAAACAAAGAACTGTATGACTTCACTCATACGCGGAATATAAAACTGAAAGCAAAGAATAAAGAAATGAACAAACAAACAAATAACCCATGGACATAATCAATAATTTAATGTTTATTTGGGGACAAGTGGGTTAGGGAGGGGAGAAAGGGGAGGGGGTGGGAGAGAAGGGAGGGGAAGCTAAATATAAGGTGATGGAAACAGAAGTCACATTAGGTGGCAAACTTATTATACAACAAGTTGACAACGCACTGTAGGATTGTATGCGTGAAACCTATGTAATCCTTGCTAACAGATGTCACCCCAATAAGTCTAACAATATAAATGAATTGAAAAAAAAAAAAGCAGATCCCTACCTCAAATCATATGTAAGGGAAACTCCATGTGGATTAAAGACCAGAAGATATAAGTCTACATATGAATAGCAGACTTAAATATAATTAAGAAAATAAAAAAAAAACACTATATACTGTTTGTCAATAATACATATATTTAGTTAAAAATATGAAAACATCCATGTATATGAACACATTAATTTCAGAACAGTGGTTACCTCTGGAAACAAAGGGCAGCGAAGGGATAGAAGTGAGCTTTAGCCTTGTCAATATTACATCATTACCTTTTTTTAAAAGTTGGAGTAATCTGAATTAAGTATAATTTGATTTGATTAAAGTTAATTACTTTTTATACTTTTCAGTATGGCTGAAATATTACACAATAAAAATAGAAAAATTACATCTTTAATCCATTGGACTTTTATTTTGGTGTAAATTGTGGCATTAGTAGACTGATTTTATTGCAATTGTTATAACACTATTGAATAATCTATCTCTTCCCCATCTTAATTTGAAATGACATCTATACACCATGGTAAAATTTTCTATGCTTAGGCCAATTTCTGTCTTTTTTATTCTGTTCATTTTTGTCTATCTTGTCTGGTCTCAGTACCACTGTGTTTTCAATTTTAAAACCTTCATAATATATTTAAAAATGAATAGATATCAAAGTAAATGTTAGATGACCTGGAATGATTTCTGCTTAAATTTTGTTTGTTGGCTCCAAAAAAGACAGGAATTGCCATGTTTTGTTCTTTTTTGTATCCCAACAACTTGGAGTTTGATATACAGTAGTCCCTGAATAAGTATCTATTCAGCAAATTCATTCATTTTACAAAAACAAAAATAAAACAAAAACAAAAAACAAACAAAAAGAACCCCAAACATAAAAAAACCCTGAAAAGCTAGGATTACATTTATAGACTAATGTGTAAAAGAATTTGCATTTAGTTCAAAAAATATATATTTACTTGTTAATGTGTTTTTTTAAAAGTCTCTTAGCAAACTTTATAATTTTCTTCAAATAAATTGCACATGAAATTTCTTTTATGTTTATTTTGATATAACTTAATTATTGATATCCTTGTACTTTCTTTTAAAAACTGACTACTTGTAAATAGGGGGGAGTTACTAATTTTTTAAATTTATTTTTTATCTAGCAAACTTGTTGATAATTATTATTTTTAATTCATTATGGATAATAGTAATATCTGCAAATAATGACATTCTGTATCTTGCTAATCAACCATTTATTTTTCTTCTTTTTCCTTTTCTTACTGCATAGGATAGAACTCTCAGTATGTCAATGTTGGGACTACAATAGGCAACCTTTTTCTTTGAGACTTTCAAATGCCATGGTTGCTGTTTTTCTAATTATTTTCTTTTTAAGTTTTTGTATCAGATTAAAGAAATGTCCTCCTATTCTTAATTTGCTAAGTTTTTCTTATAATTTTTGAGTTTTTTTGAATGCTTTTTACTCATCTATTGAGATGATCATATGGTTTTCCTCCTTTAATTTATTCAGTAGATTACATTGATAGATTAAGAAAAATATTAAACCAATTTTGAATTCCTTAAATAAAGTCTACATGGTTAAGAGATATAATACTCATGCCCATGAACATTACTCACTTAAATTTGCCAATGTTTTATTTGGAATTTTTCCATCAAAGTTTCCATATGAGAGTGGTCCATAATTTTTTATTCTTGGATTATTTTTGTCTAATTTTGATATCAAAATGAAAAGAGAGAAGTGTTCTCATTTTTCCTGAATTTTTTTTCCTTCTCTACCCTAATCTAAGCCACTCTTTTGTTCAAATTTATTTAACATTTGTTTTTTTTCTTTTCTCTGACCTCATTTTCCTCTCCACTTATCCCACCTCACACATGCTCTAGTCTAGAATGTAAGCCCACAAGAACATGGAGCTTGCTTCCCCTTAGAAATCAAGCCTGTGTTGAGCCTATAGCAGGGGCTCCAAAATATCTGTTGAATAAATATAATATAAAATCCTACTTTTTAGCAAAGGCAAAAAGCTTGAAATGTACATATTGGCACTTTGGAAAAAAATGAACACACATTTATATGATTATATTAATATAATTGTTCAAAAGAGTAATCTGAAGATAACCAAGTCTTTAAAATGTGATACCTTTGATGAAGCAAGTGTGTTTTTAGTAATTTATTTTTCTGAAGTAATCTAATAATGTAAAAATCATTTTTTTGCAAAGCATTGTTTATGATACAAAACTGTAAACAAACTTTTCAATATGTGATTTTTGAATAAATTATGATATATCCATACAGTGGAAGAGTATGTACTTCTAAAATTGTCATAGAGAGATGTTTAGAATAAATTGTGAAGTTTAAAAAGATGGCAATATAATGTGTGCTATCACCGTATTTTGGTTAAAAAGTTTATTTCTATTTACAATAGCCAAGACGTGGAGGCAGCCTGGGTATCTGTTGATGGAAGAGTGGATAAAAAAGAGGTATACACCTATACAATGAAATATTGCTCCACCAGGGAAGGGAATGAGCTCTTCCCATCTGTGGTGGCATAGATGGAGGTGGAGGGTGCTGTGCTGAGTGGATTATATCAGACAGAGAAAGATAGATAAAGAACAAATGCACAAGCAAACAAAACAGAAACAAACTCATAGCTGCAGAAAATATTCTGAAGGTTACCAGATGGGAGGAAAGTTGGGAGGATGGGTGAAAAGGGGGAAGGGATTAAAAAGTACCAACTGGTTGTTACAAAATAAGTCGTGAGGATGTAGAGTATAGCATAAGCAATATAGTCAATAATATTGTAATAACTATGTATGGTGTTAGATAGGTATTAGATTTATCGGGGTGATATTTGTGAGGGGCTGGGGAGCAGGAGGAAAAAGTTGAAGGCATCAAGATGTAAAAATTGATAGTTACAAAACAGTGCCAGGAATGTAAAGTAAAAGCAGAGGGAATATAGTCAATAATATGGTAATAACTATGTAAAGTGCCAGGTGGGTACTATACTAGTCAGAGGGATCACTTCTTACATTATATAAATGTCTAACTACTATGCTGTACACCTGAAATTAAAATAAAATAATATTGAATGTCAACTGTAATTGAAAAATTTAAAAAGGGAAAAAAGGTAAAGAAGAATAAGGTTGAAATTTCTAGGTATAAAACACATAAGTTTTGGGGATGTAAGGTACACATAGGGAATACAGTCAATAATATTGTGTAGTGTGGTACAGTGTCAGATAGTTGCTATACTTACCATAGTGATCACTTCCTTAAGTATATAAATGTTGAATCACTACTGTGTATACCTGAAACTAATATAATATTAGATGTTTGCTATATTTTAATAAAATCTTTAAAAAAAGATTTTGCCTTGGAGCTCTTTTTAACTTTCAGAGATTTCTCATAAAGATAACTGGCATATTACACATATTCATAATTAGAACATGTATCAATATTTCAGTGTTTCTTAACAAAGACACCTCCAATATTTTGGTCAGAAAAATTCTTGGTTAAATGAGACTGTTCCATACTCTGCAAAAAATTTAACACCTGGACTCTTCTAAAAAAATTGGACTGTTCTAGTAGCACTTTCCAAGGGCAGCGACTCACACTCCTGGACTCCTCCAGTAGCACTTTACAATAGCAGAAACTCTCTTCAATCACTCTGACAGCCAAAAATGCCTCTAAACCTATCCAAATGTTCTCTAAGCAGGGGTGAGGGAGAACAAAAATTACTACACTTAGCAAAGAACCATTTTCAGTTAGAGCATTCACGTATCTTCTAAAATGTATTCCTTTTTCTAACATACTTATTACTTTGGCCCTAATTTCTTATGGATGAAAGCAAGGCAGGAGTTGTGAAGGTTATCACTTATTTCTCCCTCAAAGGAATTATACTCAAAAAATAAATTATATTTTTGACTTATAGAAGTAAAACATTAGGGGAAATACACACTTTCAACAATTGTTAATATGCATACATTTAAAAATATTACCTTTGAAAAATTAAAAAATAAAAAATTTTTTACAAATATTCAGTTTTATATTAAACATGTAGAATTTGGTACTCTCTTTTAAAATACAAAAGTATTGCTCTGAAAAATGATCACAACTCTTCCAAAACCATGATCAAGAGATACTTTAAATTGAATAGAATTTATGTAAATTGCTTTAAATAAATTTATATGGATAATTCTAACTTAGCTTATTAGGTATTCTAAGGTATTGAGAACTTTTTTTTATTATGAATAGGTATTGAATATTTTCAAATGCCTTTTTGTTATTTTCATTAAGGTAGTCATACAAATCAAAATTATGAAAATGAGGACCAGTCTTTTTTTATTTTGATGATAATAAGAGTGGTAAATCACAAGAAAGTCCACAATGCATGGGAGGTTCTTGCCTTTCTTAAAATGACACTCAATGTAACAAGATACATATCAGTGTAATAAATCAGTCAAATACATTAGGTAATATGGGATTCTGAAGTACAATATTTCTTATATCAAAAGGAAATATAAACAAATTCTTAATTTAAAATGCAAACCTAACCTTTTCTGTTTTGAAATAAGTGCTCTGATAGGCTTATTATATTATTTAAAAAGCCAGGCATTCCTACCATTCTTCTTTACAATCAGCTGTCCCATTAAAAAATATGAATAATAAAATGGCAATAACTATGCATCTATCAATAATCACTTCAAATGTAAATATATTAAATGCTCCAATCAAAAGAGATAGGGTAGTTGAATGGATAAGAAAACAAAACCTATACATATGGTGTCTACAAGAGACCAACTTAAGATCAAAACACACACATAGACTCAAAGTGGAGAATGGAAAATAATATTCCATGTAAATGGAAACAAACAAAAAGCTGAGGTAGCAATACATACATCAGACTTTAAAAAAAGGCTATCATAGACTTTAAAACAAAGGCTATAATAAAAGACAAAGAGAGGAATTACATAATAAAAAAGAGATTAATCCAATAAGAGGATATAACCCATGTAAACATTTATGCACCTAATATAGGAGCCCATAAATAAATAAAGAAAATAGTGACTGATTTAAAAGGGAGAGATTTACAGTAACACAATCATAATAGGGGACTTTAACATCCCACTGCCATCAATGGACAGATCTTTCAGACAGAAAACCAACAAGTAAAGAGTGGCTTTAACTGTCACATCAGATCAGATGAATTTAATTATTTTTAGAGCATTTCACCTCCAAATGGAAAACGTACATTCTTTTCAAGTGCACAGTGAACATTTTCCAAGATAGACCACATGTCAGGCCACAAAACAAATCTCAATAAATTTAAGAAGACTGAAATCATATCAAGTGTCTTCTCTGGTAGTCACTACAATGGTTTATGACTAAAAATTCAATTATAAGAAAAAAACAGAAAAACACACAAACAACACAAGAAGGCTAAGTAACATGCTACTAAACAATGAATGGATCAACAACAAGATCAAGGAAGAAATAAAAAGATACCTTGAGAAAAATGAAAATTAGAAAACAATGACAGGAAATCTATGGGACACAGTGAAAGCAGTCCTAAGAGGAAAATTCATAGCAATACAAGCTTACCTCAAGAAACAACAAAAATCTTAAATAAATAATCTAACCTTACACTTAAAGGAACTAGTAAAAGAACAGCAAACAAAGCACAAAGTTAAAGAAAAAAATTATAAAGATCAGAGCTAAAATAAACAAAATATAGTCTAAAAAAAACAATATATCCTGAAATATATTCTAAAGGGTTGTAAAAACAAAAACAAAAAAACAAAAAACAAAAGGTCAATGAAACCAAGAGGTGGTTCTTTGAAAAGAAACAAACTGATAAACCTTTAACCAGATTCACAAAAAAACAGAAGACCCAAATAAATAAAATCAGAAATGAAAGAGGAAAATGACAACTGTCACTACAGAAATACAAAGTATTATGAGATAATACTATGAACAATTATATGCCAACATATTGGAAAATCTAGGAGAAATAGATAAATTCTGAGAAACATAAAATCTTCTAAGACTAAAACAAGAAGAAACAGAGAATTCAAACTGTCTGAATACAACTAACAAAATTGAGTCAGTAATCCAAAAACTCCCCACCAAAAAAGTCGTGGACCAGATGGCTTCACAGGCGAATTTTAGCAAATATTCAAGAAGAATTAACATCTATCCTTTTCAAACTATTCTAAAAACTTCAAGAGAAAAGAAAGTTCCTAAGCTCAGTTTGCAAGGCCACCATTACTGATTCTAAAACCAGAAAAAGACATTACTATATGTATATACATACATACATATGCACACACACAAACACATATATGTACATATGTAAGTACATATAGACTGATATCCCTGATGAATTTAGATGCAAAAATCCTCAACAAAATTTAGCAAACCAAATTCAGCAAAACATTAAAACGATCATACACCACGATCAAGTGGGATTTATTCTTGGAATGCAAGGTTGGTTCAATACCCACAAATCAATTAACATGATATACCACATAAACAAAATGACAAACAAAAATCATATGATCATAGTAAGAGATACAGAAAAAGTGTTTGACACAGTGATGAATTTTGTACCTTTAGATAAGTGGGCAGGTGGATAGACAAATATCAGAATCAGAAAAAGAGTCATTTGAAAGCAAAATCAGATTGAAATATGAGGTGTTTTGTCCATGATTCTATATTTTGTACTGATTTGTAATAATTCTTTTTCAATTATATGTGTTGAAATATCTCCTCTAGTTTGTAACTTGTCTTTCCATTGTCTTACGATGATTTGTGATAGGTGATTACAACAATTGTAATACAATAAAATTTAACAATATTTTCCTTAATAACTGCTTCATTTTGTGTCTTAAGTATTTCCTTACTCTGAAGATATTCCCTTAAAATGTTATAGTTTTACCTTTTATATTTAAGTCTTTACTTCTGTAGCTGCTCTTTACATATAGTATAAATCAGGGGTCAAATTTTATATTTGTTCTAATGAATAATCAATGATCTCAATACCATTCATTGAAAAGTCAACCCTTATCATTATGCTCTGTTATATGAGGGCTGTCCAGTAAAAAATCCAGCCATAAATGAATCTAGTTTTCATATTACATGGTGGGATACTTTCTGAAGAGCCTTTATATATTAAGTTTCCACTCACATGTTTCTGGCTGTGTATTTTGTTCCATTAGCCAATCCATCTATCTTTGCAGCAGTATAATGCTGTACTGATTACTAAAGTTTTGTATGAAATCTTTATATCTGGTAGGTCGAGTTTCCCCATATTACTATCAAGAGTATCATATGAGTATCATTACCTTAACCCCTTCTTTTATTTTTGTATTATATAGATTTATTTTATATTCTGTTTGATAATTTTTAATATCTTACATGTTTGTGAATCTTACTCTGCATATTGTTTCTGATATTCATGAAATCTTCTTTTGTAATTTTTTAACTATGAATTCATTTTTTAAAAATCTTTACCTGTGGCAATTTTTTGAGTCTTGTGTTTAAACAGATTTCTTTAGATAGGAGTCATGTTTGCTTCTGCCAGCTACTTGAGAGAATTTAAATCTAGGACCACCTTACATTACTGGCTTTAATTTTCTCTTGCATATCAACTCTGTAGTGTGAATTTCAGTAGCAAACTCACAAAAGCTTGTTGTTACAAATGATCAGCAAGATATTATTTTTTTAAATTTATTGGCGTGATATTTGTTAGTACAAATTATTAATACATAGATTCCAGATATACAATTCTATAGTACATCATCTATGTGTTGGATTATGTGTTAACTACCAAGAGTCTGTCCTCTTTCCACCATCATATATTTGACTCCCCTCCCTCTTCTCCTATTCCCTGCCCCTCTCATTTTCAGGTAACCACTAAATTATTGACTCCGTCCATGAGTTTTTGTTTCTTTGTTGCTTTCAGTTTTATATTCCATATATGAGTGAAGTCAAGTGGTTCTTGGTATTTTTTCTGTCTGACTTACAAGTTGTTTATACAGTGCTGCCAACATAAACGCATGGTGGGAAGTTCATGAACTTAAGTGTTCAGATTTTGGGTATGATGACAGCTCTGATGGCTATTTCAGAAAAAGAGTTCCACAATTAATCTGAAGGGTGAACTAGCTGCTAAAGTCAGTAGCTTCCCAAGGGAGCACTTCAAAGATGACCATAGTGATATTCAGCAATAAGGTATGTAGCACTTTTTCTAGGATGAGTTTGCAAAATTAATTGTCCAACCTTGTATTTCACTTACCATGATGATCTCAAGGTCCATCCATTTTGTTGCAAATGGCAATATTTCATCTTTTTTTTTATAGCTGAGTGATATTCTGTTGTGTATATGTACTACAACTTCTTTATCTAGTCATCTATTGAAAGGCACTTTGGTTGTTCCCATGACTTGGTCACCGTGAACAACCCTGTGATAAACAATGGGGTATATACGTCTTTGTGCACTAAGGTTTTCAAAATTTTGGGGTAGGTACCCAAAGTGGGGATTGCTGGGTCTTATGATAACTCCATTCCCAATTTTCCGAGGAACCTCCACATTGTCCTCCATAGTGGTTCTACCAATTTGCATTCCCATCAGTAGTGTGAGAGGGTTTGTTTTTCTCTAGCCACTCCAGCACTTGTTATTTCTTGTCTTGTTAATAGTCATTGTAACAGATATGAGGGTATCTCATAGAGGTTTTGATTTGCATTTCCCTAATAACTAAGCATTTTTTCATGTATCTGTTGGCCATTTTTATGTCTTCTTCGGTAAAGTGTCTGTTCAGGTCCTCTGCCCATTTTTTAGTTGTTTTTTTAGGTTTTTTTTTTTCTTTTTGTTGAGTTATAAGAGTTCATTAGCCCATCATCAGAGGCATTGTTTGCAAATATTTTCTCCCATTCAGCTGGCTATCTCTTTGCTTTGCTGATGATTTCTTTTGCTGTGCTGAAGCTTTTTAGCTTGATATAGTCCCATTAATTTATTTTTGCTTTTACTTCCCTTGACTATGAGGTCAGATTCATGAAGTATTCCCTGAACCCAAGGTCTATAAGTTTAGTACCAATGTTTTCTTTTGTACAGTTTATTGTTTCCAGTCTTATGTGGAGGCCTTTAATCCATTTGAGTTAATTTTGGTATATGGTCACAGTTTGTAGTTTAGATTCATTATTTTGCATGTGGTTTTTCAATTTTCTTAGCACCATTTACTGAAGAGGCTTTCTTTTTCCCATTGTATACATTTTTTTATCCTTTGTCAAAAATTATTTGTCCATATATTTGTGGGATTATTTCTGGGTTTTCAATTTTGTTCCATTGGTCTGTGTGTCTGTTTTTCTGCCAATACCAAGCAATTTTGATTATTGATGCTTTGTAGTAGATAGAAATCGGGGAGTGTGATGTCTCCAGCCTTACTCTTTTTATGTAGGATTGTTTTGGCTATTTGGGGTCTTCTGTGGTTCCACACAAATCTGAACAATTTTTATCTAGTTTTTGAAAGAATGTCTGTGGGATTCTGATGGGAACTGTGTTAGAACTGTATATTGCTTTGGGTAATATGGCCATTTTAACTATGTGGAATCTTCCAATCCACAAACACAGAGTATCTTTTCATTTCTTTGTGTCCTCTTCATTCTTTTAATAGTGTCTTAATAGTTTTCAGTGTGTAAGCCCTTCACATTCTTTGTTAAGTTTATTCCTATGTATTTCATTCTTTTTGTTGCAATTGCAAAAGGTATTGATTTTCTCATTTTTTCCTGAAGTTTCATTTTTGGTATATAAAAATAAAATTGATTTTTGTACATTGATTTTGTATCCTGCAACTTTACTCATTTATTGTTTCTAATAGTTTTCTGGTGGACTCTTTAGAATTTCTATTTAAAGGATCATGTCCACTGCAAAAAGTTTGACTTCTCTCCCAATATGGATACCTTTGATTCCTTTCTCTTGCCTGATTGCTCTGGCTAAAACTTCCAGTACTATACTGAATAGCAGTGGTGATAGGGGGCATCCTGTTTTGTTCCTGATTTTAGGAGAATAGGCTTTGGCTTTTCCATGTTCAGTATAATAATAGTTCAGGGTTTGTCATATATGGCCTTTATTATGTTGAGGTATTTTCCTTCTGTACCCATTTTATTCAATGATTTGATTATAAATGAATGTAGCATCTTGACACATGCTTTTTCTGCATCAATTTATATAATTATATGATTTTTATCTTTTATTTTATGTGATGTATTACACATTGATTGATTTGCATATGTTGAACCATCCGTGTGCACCTAGAATGAATACTACTTGATTGTGGTGGGAGATATTCTCCTAACTATACTCAGTGCCAAGGTTTGAACCAATCGATTTTTCTTGTTGTGCTGTAGGAAGTGATAGATTATAATGCATTCTTACAATGGAGGTGCAGAGATTTGGAAGTCTATGCTGAGGGGACCTTCTATTTAGATTCTCCACCTAGGAAGAACCCTGGACTTTAACTGTCTCCTGTTCCTCTTTTCATGATGAATGAGTCTGTGAAAATCCTAGCCCACGGTTCACCAAGTTCAACAAAGTCCTATCTCTATAGATTGCACTTTTACCTAGATTTTTTGTTTTCTGTCTGTTTGTATGAACTGCTTAAGTTAAACAAACCATCATGATCTTTCCAGTTCATAGCTGCATACACTTTTTTTTATATCTATCCCATTATTTTTAGTTGATTACCATGAGATGTTTGGGTATCTATTTCATCATACTAACAAGACAGAAAGGTTAAATTTTATGTCCCGCCTCCCCCCACTTTATTCTTTACCTTGTATCTTTTAGAATATCGCTATTTTATTTCTAGTTTCAAAAAACCAGATACGCATTTTGAAAAAATTCAAATAGATGGAAGTATACAAGTAAAAAGTCACAGCTCTCTACCGAACCCCACATAACCCTAAGGAAAAGATACTGTTAATAGTTGGCTCTCATATGATATATGTTTTAATTTTTATAAAAATAGCATTATACCTACTTATATTCCCCTATTGCTCTTTAACATGCTTTTAAAAAATAAACAAGCAATGCATCAGGGAGAATTCAACATGTCATTAATTATAAAACTTATTCATGAATATTTAAAAAAAATAACACTGACTTGAAAATCTTGAATTCCTTTCTCTTTTCTTTAATTTAGAGTCCTTTCTGAAAGACATGCAGATAGTATATTGTAGGGAGCATGTGAGCCAAAAGCCAGGTCCTTTGAGAAGACAGGATTTAGCAAGGCTACGTGTGTGCTTGGAGCCCACAGTTTAAGGGTTTTGCAAGGCAGCCCAGAGCTGGGCAAACAAGGACAATACTCGGGATGTGGTTTCTGGCTTGGGTGGAAAAATATGACACTGGGAGCAAGGTTGTTTGGTCTCTGGAAATGATTCAAGACATAACTTATGGCTCGTCTGCCTTGAAGAGAATAATAATAATATAATCAGTAATACCTTAGCAACATGTACCAAAATATTGATTAAATGCAGTTATCTGTAACTATATGTCCTAGTTAAGATGCACTTTCCAGTCTCGCTTTACTGATTTACCCCTATGATCTTGTTTTGCCCACCCTATAAAATAAACTCATTGCAACCAGACGGGGTCTCTGTGTCTCCATCAGAGTGCAGAGAACCACCCAGTCCCAGCTTTTCTGTCCATGTCTGTGTCTGTGTGTTTATTTCTTCATTCCCCATTGCCGCCCCTCTGGTTTACCTGTTCTCTCTGCACAGGTCGTTGCAGTATATTTTAATTTACTTTATTAAATATGCAATGTTTGATTGCAGATCCACATGTACCATTTCACTTATAATCATGCATTTATGAATAAACAAATAAATTCAACATGACATATTTTCAATGTATGACATTCTCATTTTTCTTTATAAAATTCCATGATGTCAAGTTATTCACCTCAATGAATTTAGAATTTTATAAGTCATTAGGTACTGTGGGCTTAGAAAATATTCTCAGTATGCTATACAAGCTTTATTTCAAATACCACTAAGTAGATTTAAAGTAGTCGTTATACTCCTTTAAAAGACTCGATATTCTACCTGTGTTAGTGAGACCACATTTTTCTGGCTGTTTGCATAAGTTGAGAAAACACAGTTCTTTTGAGTGATCAAATGAACAATTTACTGACATCTGCTATCTTCAATATTTTGGATGGCCATTAATCAAGAGGGTAGTGGTTACACATATTTTTAAGACATGCTATGAACCTGTGCTAACTTATTTAAAGTACAAGGTCTGGCAGAAGTAATACCCTTTTTAATGAACTGTTAATCTATACAAATATTTTATTACAAAATCATAAGCATCTAATTCTGTAACATAACAATATTTTTAACTACTTAAAAGAGGGCATTACTTCTGTTGAACCTTGTGCTTACTAATTAAAATGAAATACTCCTACCACAGAAGTTATTTGTTAGAAAAAGATTAAAGATCTTTATTCTAAATTTTGTTTATCAAAAGATGTTTTAAATGTCCCTTTAGGGAAACTTTTGGAAACAAGGGTACAGGCTCTTTAAGAATTAAAATCTAATTTCTGGCAGAAATGGGTTGTACAGTCTGCAAGAAAATCTGCTGCAAAATTTAATAAAGAAACTAACTGGATAAAAATTAACATTTATCCCAACCACGGTTTCAAATAATACTGACAGACAGGAAAAGAAATAGGTGGAAAATTTTCTTTCTTATTATAAAAAGCTCATAACAGCAAAAAAGAGAAAAACTGTAGTCAATAAATGTGCTGTATAAGAAAGAAAATGTAATTATAGTATACTACTTGGTTTTATAGTGAACAGTATTTGCAAAAAATCAATAAAGTAAACATTTCTTTTTAAACTATACTGGCAGGAATGGTGGACAGAGCTACTAGGTGGTACAAATGAGTTAAGTCATAATCTATAAATACATTAATTATCTATAAATAATGTCTAATATTGGTAAACTTAGATATAGCAGCAAAAATACCATATTATTTACAAATAGGTGGCTAAATACTTGGAACAATTAAAGCAGTTAAAAATTAAAAGCAGGTATCTCTAGGTGGATTCCTAGGGAGAGGACACTCAATAATACTTGATTTAACGTGTGTATATAATATATGAATTTAAAAAAAAAAGAAAAAGAGTAAAGACATAGCAGGGAAGCCAAGGCTGCTTCTGGGAGAGGTAATGTGGTGCAATGAGTGCTGCATTCAGATCCACACAAACAAGGGTTTGAATTCTGGCTCTGTGACTGACTATTTAAACCTCTCTGGGAAAGTCAGTTAGTGCTTTTGAGACCATATTCCTTTACATATAATTGGGCAATAACGAACTACTGTGAGGACTACCAGTAATCTATGTGAAGCATACGGCACTTAGAAAATGCTTAATTAACAGTAGTTGCTATAATTAATCATTACCTCTTGCCAATAAAAACAGCAGCTAATTCTACCAAAGTTCATATTTTCTAAAGCCTCGTTCTTATCCTGAGATCTTAATCACATATCACGTGAGTTTAATCATCTGAACATTACAGCTGAGTAGAAAGGACAAGCCTACTTGCCCAAATCCTCCTATGGTAAGAACTTAAACTTGAAACAAAACTTCAAATGCTTAGTTTGCTCAGTCTCTTTCAAAAATAGTCTGTCTCATTCCAACAATAAACAGCAAAGCAGAGATGGGAACGACCTACTGCCTTTTCTGAGGTGTAGTAGAATGTTTTCAGCAACACAGTTGTCTCACTACAGTTAGCAATATGGTGATTATGGTGGGTAACATAGAAGAAAAGTTCCAAACATTAAATAGCTGTGAACCTAGGTACCAGCCCAAGGCTCAAGATTTTCTAATACTCAAAAGCTAGAGACAATTTAATTATTCTTACTTAAAGTAGTCTATATAATAGAACTAATAGAATTCTAATAGTAGTTAGATTCAATTGTGATCATGTACTTCCTGACCTAACTTCGTTATTCATTTGTATCTAAGCCCTCATAATTTTGTAAAGCATGCTAAAAATATATATCTTTCCTTTAAAATGATAGAGGAGAACAATTACATACAACTTTCAGGAATGTGGGCTATAATGTAACTTTTCAATCCTTATGTTAGTTATACAGCATTATGATTCAGGGAGTCAAAAAACCCTCACTGATGTGACATTTGCTCCTTAAATCTGAAGCACAATATCTAGGACACTATTTACCACCTATGAACCATCACTGAAGGATTGGACTTGCATATCCAGGTCTGAACAATGAAGTAGGATTCCAATTAAATGTAAAACTTCCTGAAGGCAGGAAGTTGGTCAGTCTTGCTCACGAGTGCCTACAACAATTCCTGACAAACAGTTACGTTCAGTCAACATTTGTGGAATGGATAAATAAATGAATGAAAGAATAAATAATAATTCTTGATTCATTATTTCAGTTTTCATCCTGCAAAGATAAAAATAACTAGGTAAAAATTAAATAATAAATTAATTTTTCCTTAATTAAAAAAATCAATTAATATAGGTTAAATTAAGTATTATCCATTTGCAGTAAAATTTCTGCTACTTAAACACATGCAAAGTCATGGTTTAACTATTTCTTTTTCATAACACAGTACTTTCACTTATTAGTAACGATAATGAGAATAATAATTGTAACAATATTTTCCTAACTGAAACTATTAATAGCCACTATAATATAGGCTTGATAGATTATTTCATTTGCTCTTTACAACAAACCTATGACAGAGATATTATTACATTTGACAGATGAAGAAAATGGAGTTTAAAAAAGTAATTTGCCCAAGGTCACAAAGATGGTAAAATACCAACAAAATCAGTCTAATTCTAAAATAATAGGTTTAACTCACAGAAACAGCACATACAGAGACTCAAACTACATATAGCTTATTCTCCAACTTCAAGCATGGGAGAATACTCATCTATTCTTTCAACATTTATTGAACACCTATTATGCTCCAGGCACTATGCTAGGCTCTTAAAGATCACGTGTAATTCTGAAATACAAAATGGCATGTAAGCAATATTACTTATATGCCAATTTGGGGACTTAACTATTAAGAACTATGCTCTGAAAATTTTCCCACTCTATTCATATCCATGTGTGACATGTGTGTTTTTGTTTGCCCTGAGCTACACACATCTTTGAGAAAGAGCATTAACAGATTTATTGTTACTTTTTTGTATCCCCTAAAAATGCCGAGCATGGTGCTTTGCTCATAAAAAGTTTTTAATAAATACTGTTCATAATAACACTGCATAAATTGAACTAAATTTCCTTGGTTGGAGAAAATGTAAATGAAGATTTTTATCTTCACATTTTCTGTGTAATTATCTCATACTTAAAAAAAACATAAATGCCAAAACAAGAGTTTTATTACTTTAAATTTTATTTTATTGGTAAGCTTTAATAAAAATTTTAAATGTTCATGGAAATAAACATAACTCTATTCTGATAAATCTTACATTCTATGTAAATAGGTTTTATTTGCTTTTCACATATTCTATAATGTTAGATAATTTTTTTTTATAATGTGGCCTTCCCCTACAATCCAAGTTAGTGCACATGATTGCACAAGGATGTAAAGTTTCTATTTTAAAAAGAAAAAAAATGGTAATTTTTCTACTATCTCAGAGCCATTAATATGATTACAGAAATATATAAACACTTGATTCCACAACAATAATATATAAAAAAGAAAAATATTTTATGTCCTCTTCTGACACTGCATTTTGCTTCTAGATAAGAATAAAATCAATTTGAAAGGACAGATTTTAATCTCAGATTTAACTGAGCATTTTTTGGGGGGCAGTGGAAAATAAGTATGTGGCAATTCATGCTACACATTGGAGATCAGATTCTGGTCCTAAGTTTACATGATTGATGGGCTTCTATTTGAACAGGCATAAATGTGAATAGTAACTGTAATAATTCTTACCAGAGAAAGAGTTGATACAACCTTAACCAGCTTTCCTGTTTACCTTTAGCATTAAACTGTTTCCACTATAACAAAATGTTTTTGAAAACCACACATAAAATCTTAAGCATTGCTTAAATACAACACAAAACAACACATACAGGGGCTGTCCGAAAAAAAATCCAGCCATGGCTGATAACTGAAGGTTGGGGAAGTAGATTTCAGAAAGTAGGGAAAAAGAGGAGGAGTTAAAAAATTAAATATATATTCCCACTTTGGCTGATTCCTGAACTGCATACACCTGGGAAGGACTCCAAAGAAACCAGTAAAAAGTATTAATAACAGATGGAACTCTGAAACAGGGATTTCTGCTGCTGCTCATTGAAAGAGAAAGGATTTGGAGTTTGAATCCTATGATACTAAAGCACCTTAGTGAATAACTCAGGTTTTCCACAGAAATTCACGAAGGGCCACATTTTAGGAGCAAAGATTATATCCCTGTACTAAGAGAGTCACCCAAGGATTCAGGGCAAAACCAAATGAGACCCACTCTTACAAAATATAAACCCAAGCCTCTGTAAGATAAAGACAAGCAGACAATGATTTAACAGTAAAAAAAAAAAAAAAAAAAAAAAAAAAAAAAAAAAAAAAAAAGTCAATACTTTTTAGAGGACAATAACAGAATCCAGAGTCTCTACAGTGTATTGTTTACCCAGTATGCAAAAAAAAGAGAGAGAGAGATGTGAACAATCAGGAAAATGTGACCCAAAGTCCTTAGAAAGAGCATCTAATAGACTTTGTGATGACTCAGACAAGTAATTTAAGGCAGCTATTAGAAATATTATCAAGAACTTAAAGTAAAATATCATCATAATAAATGCACAAATAAGACTTAGCAGAAAAATAGAAACAATAAAAAAGAATTCAATTTGTACACTTAAAATGATTTTGTTATATATATCTTACCACAGTAAAACCAATTCTTTTAAAAGAATTGAACTGAAATTACAGAACTGAAAAGTACATATCAAAATTAAAAATTCACTGGATGGACTTAATAGCATAATGGAAATGACAGGGAAACCAACTTAACAACTTGAAGATAGGCGAATATAAATTTCTGAAGAACAGATAAAGAATATTAGAAAATTTAGAGTGTCAGTGACTCACATACTCATGGAACAATATTGAGTAAACTACCATACATGTATTTGAGGTCTCAGAAGAAGAAAGAAAATAGGGCATGAAAAAATATTTTAAAAAGTAATGGAAGGTATTTCCCACGTTCGGTGAAGAACATCGGCCAATAGATGCAAGTTCAGTAAAACTCTAAAAGGAAATATAGTTAGAAACATTTAGGCACATCGTGTTAAACTGCTGAAAACCAAGGATAGAGATGAACCTTAAAGAAGTCATAGGAAGAAAGAGACAGTTTATTCTGTCATCAGAGAATTGGTTCCTCTAACTCATATAACTCTAGGAATTCAACTACTTATTCAGTGTTGTTTCACTTCTTAAAGAATTTTTTTCATTTCCAAATACCTATTTTTCCTTTACTCATAACTAGGAGAGCTGTAATATTATGTGTAATATCTATGGTGGTAAAAGTATTTGTGGGCCAAAACAAAAAAAAGGTTAAAATAAAAACAATTTATAGGCAATCCCCACATAATACGGTTGTTAGGTTCCTTTAAAATGATGTGTTAGGAGAATCCGTGTTATATGAAACAAAGAATTAGTACAAAAAAGGAGGTTAGGTTCTAAAATTCAAAAACTATACTATTATATTTTAATAATTAAGATAAATATCTTTATTAAAGCAATTTTCACCAAAAGTATAACATAATGAGTATTAAGTAATGTTTTCTTCATCATCACAACCAAGCACCATTAACTGAGGGCATTTTCTTTTTGACAGGATATTTTCATCCTCTGAACTTTCTTCAGCAGTACCTTGACTTCTATTCTGTACTTTTTGTAAAAAATCTGTTATTTCGGATTGCTTGCTTTTAGCTGAGGGATCTTTATAAATTTCGTTATATGGTGCTAAGCACTTGGGAAGTTCTCTCTAAAACTTTGTGCTGGTTTCAGTGGAGAGATCTTCATTTAGAAAATATAGCTTCAACTGTTTGGCTAACTCTAGGCCTTTCTTTACACTTTTTAGAGTAAAGTGTTTAACTTTTTTGTTTTCAAACTATCCCCTAAATTATGTTGGCATATTCCAGATGTCATTTCCACCAAATTTGCTTTTAAAGTTCTTATGCTCTGCGTTGTTCAGGGATTTCTCTAATTCTCAAACCGTGTTAGAGTGAAACCGTGTTCTAGGATGCCATGTTGCATGAGAGTTCCCCCCAGTTCTCCAAATGTGTTAAAGCAAAATTGTGTTAAAGAAGTGCAACAATAAACTATATAGAAGAAAACATTGGTACTAAACTTACAGACCTAGAACTCAAGGAAGACTTCATGAACCTGACCTCAAAGGCAAGGGAAGTAAAAGCAAAAATAAATAAATGGGACTATATCAAACTAAAAAGCTTCTGCACAGCAAAAGAAACCATCAACAAGGCAAAGAGACAGCCAACTGAATGGGAGAAAATACTTGCAAATAATGCATCAGATAAGGGTCTAATATCTAAAATATATAAGGAATAATAAGACTTAACAACAAAAAAACAAACAACCCAACTGAAAAGTGGGCAGAAGAACTAAACAGACACTTCTCCCACGAAGAAATACAAATGGCCAGCAGACATATGAAAAAATGCTCATTCTCATTAGCTATCAGGGAAATGCAAATCAAAACCACAATGAGATACCACCTTACACCTGTTAGAATGGTTGTTATCAACAAGACAAGGAATAACAAGTGCTGGAGAGGATGTGGAGAAAAAGGAACTCTCGCACACTGCTGGTGGGAATGCAAACTGGTACAACTAATGTGGAAGACAGTGTGGAGGTTCCTCAGAAAATTGGGAATGGAGTTTCTATATGACCCAGCAATCCCCCTTCTGGGGATCTACCCAAAAAACTTGAAAACCTTTGTCCGCAAAGACTTATGTACCCCAATGTTCATCGCAGTGCTGTTCACAGTGGCCAAGTCATGGAAACAACCAAAGTGTCCTGCGACAGATGACTGGAAAAAGAAGCTATAGTACATATACACAATGGAATATTACTCAGCTATAAGAAAAGATAAAATATTGCCATTTGCAACAAAATGAATGGACCTGGAGATCATCATGCTTAGTGAAATAAGCCAGACAGAAAAAAACAAAGAACTGTATGACTTCACTCATATGCGGAATATAAAACTGAAAGCAACAAAGAGAAAAGAAAGGAACAAACAAACAAATAACCCATGGACACAATCAATAGTTTAATGTTATTTGGGGACCAGTGGGATAGGGAGAGGAGAAAGGGGAGGGGGTAGGAGAGGAGGGAGGGGAAGCTAGATATAGGGTGATTGAAAGAGAAGTCACAATAGGTGGTGAAATTATTATACAAAAAGTTGACAATGCACTGTAGAATTGTATGCCTGAAACCTATGTAAATCTTCTTAACAGATGTCACCCCAAAAATTCAATCAATAAAAATGAATTAAAAAAAAAAGAAGTGCTGTGTTATATATGAGTTACCTGTATATTGATATTGTTCTGGATATACTAGCTACAAATTCAAGATGATACAAATTATATCAAATATGTTTTCTAACTATAATGGTATCAAATTAGAAATCAAAATAGGAAAGAAGCTGAAAAATATACAAATACATAAAAATAAAGTGTACACTCCTGAACAACCAATGAATCAAAGAAGAAAGCAAAAGAAAAATTTTAAAAATTATAAAAAAAGCTAGAAGCAAACAAAAAATGAAAAACAACATACCAAAATTATGGAATACAATAAAAGCAGTTCTAATAGGAAGGTTTATAGCTATAAATGCATACATAAAGAAAAAAGCATGACCTAATATTATACCTCAAGGAACTAGAAAATGAACAAATTAAGTTCAAAATTAGTATAAGGAAAATACAATAAAGATTACAGCAGAAATGAATGAAAGCAACAGAAAAGATTAACAAAACTAAAAGTACTCTGAAAAGATAAACAAAATGGACAATTTTTTAGCTAGACTAAGCAAAAGAGAGAAAACTCAAAAAACAAATTATAAATAAAATATGGAGACAGTATAACAGAAACCACAGAAATATAAAGAATAATGAAAGACTATTATGAACAATAATACACCAATACCTTCTTAGAACTATGTAAAATACCAAGACTGAATCACGAAGAAAGAGAAAATCTGAACATACCAATAATGATTAAGGAAATTGAATTAGTAATCAAAATGCTCCCAACAAACAAAATCCCAGGAGTAGATGGTTTCAATGACAAATTCTAGCAATATTTAAAGAATTAATACCACTCTTTTTCAAACTCTTCCAAAAAATTGAAAATGAAGGAACACTTCTAACTCATTTTACAAGGCTAGCATTGCCCTAATACCAACGTTGATAAGAATATTCTAAGAAAAGAAAACTACAGGCCAATAATCCTGATGAAAATACACGCAAAAATTCTCAACAAAATATAGCAAACTGAATTCAACAATACATTAAATAGATCATACACCATGATCCCTGAATACAAGAATGAGTCAATATACGCAATTCAATAAATGTGAAACATCACATTAATACAATGAAGATAGAAATCATATGATCATCTCAATAGAAAAAAAAAAGACTTGGACAAAATCCAACATCCATTCATGATAAAAACTCTCAGCAAAAACCTTAATATAATACAGCAAAAACCTTAACATAGTAAAGGCCATATATGACAAAGCCCACAGCTAACATTATACTTAATGGTAAAAGTTGAATCCTTTTTCTCTAGAAACAGAAATATGACTATTCCTATTCAACATAGTACTGGAATTTTTTTTTTTTTATTTTGTATGTGGGTAGTTCTCTGACTGGGAATCGAACCCAGGCCATAGCACTGACAGTGCCAGCGTCAAAGCCTTAAACCACTACACCACCAGGGAATTCCCAGTACTGGAAATCTTAACTAGAGCAATCAGGCAAGGAAAAAAAGGCATCTAAATTGAAAAGGAAGAAGTAAAAGTGTCCCTGTTTGCAGATGATATGATCTTTTATATAAAAAAACCCAAAGACTTTACCCCTCCCAAAAAAATAAATAAAGTGTTAGAACTCATAAATGGATTCAAGACTGAAGAAGCAAAATCAATACACAAAAATTTATTTCTATACATTAACAATCAACAATCTGAAGAAGAAATAAATAAAACAATCATATTCATAATAACAATAAAAAGAATACTTAGGAATAAATTTAATCAAGGCAATAAAGATTTGTAGATTGAAAACTATAAAATATTGATGAAAGAAATTGAAATAAGACACAAATCAGTGGAAAGATATCTTATGTTTATGAAGCTGAAGAATCAACATTGTTAAAATATTCTTCCTGCCAAATGCTATCTATAGCTTCAATGCAATCCTTATAAAAAGTCCAATGGCATTTTTTATAGATAAAAAAAGTCCTCAAATTCATATGAACCACAAAAGATCCCAAGTAGCCAATGCAATCTTGAGAAAGAAGAACAAAATAAGACATCAGGGTTCCTGATTTCAAACTACACTACAAAGTTATAGTAATCAAAACAGTGTGGTGTTAATATTAAAACAGACACACAGACCAATGGAGCAGAATAGTAAGGCCAGAAATAAACCCATGCATATGGTCAACAAGGGACCAAGTTGACAAGGAAGGCAAAAATATTCAGTAAAAAAAAGATAGTTTAAGTAGTGTTGGGAAAATTGGATACCCATATGCAAAAGAACAAAACTGATTCCTTATTTTATACCACTCACAAAAATTAATTTTAATTGGATTAAACATTAAAGATAGGACATGAAACCATAAAACACAGGCAAACCCTTCTTCACATTGGTCTTGGCAATGATATTTTTGGATAGGACATCAAAAGTAAAAACAACAAAAGCAAAATTAAATTGGTAAGAGTATATTAAACAAGCTTCTACTTAGCAAAAAATAGGTCAACAAAATGAAAAGGCAACTTATAAAACAGGAGAATATATATGCAAGTCATATATCTGATAACGGGTTAGTATCTAAAACATAAGGAACTCATGCAACTCAAAAGCAAAAAAACAATCTAATTTTTTAAATGGGCAAAGGAATTGAATAAAATTTTCCCAAAGAAGATACACAAATGGTCAACAGGTACATGAAAAGTTGCTCAACATCACTATTCATCAGGAAAATGCAAATCAAAATCAAAATGAAATATCACATCACATCTATTATTACAGAATGACTTATAAAAAAGACAAGAGATAAGTGCTGGCAAGGATGTAGAGAAAAGGTAACCTTCCGCACTATTAGTGGAAATGTAAATAGGTACAGTCATTATGTTAAAAGAATATGGAGATTCTTCAAAAATAGAACTACCATGTGATCTAGCGACTCCACTTTTGGGTATCTGAAGAAAAAGGAATCCCTATGTAAGAGATAGCTGCACCCCAATGTTCATTGCAGCATTATTTACAATAGCCAAGACATGGAAACAGCCAAAATGTGCATCAGTGGATGAATGGATAAATAAATTCAGGCATGAGAAGGAAATTTGTTACAACATGGTTTAAACTTGAGGGGGTTATGCTAAGTGAAGTCAGTCAAACAGAGAAAGACAAACATTGTATGAACTCATTTATATGTGGAATCTGAAAATAAAAATCCCTGAACTGATAGGAACAGAGAGTAGATTGGTAGTTGCTGGGGGTGTGGGCAGTGCGGTGGGGAAAATGGGTGAAGGTGGTAAAAGGATACAGACTTCTAGTTATAAGGTAAATAAGATGAGTAAATTCTGGGCAATCTAATGCATAGCATGGTGACTATAGTTAACAATACTGTATTGTATACCTGGAAGTTGTTTAGAAGATCTTAAAAGCTCTCACCACCACCCCACCCCCCCCACACACGCACATACATGAGTACACATGCACAAAAGGCAACTATTTGAGGTGATAGGTGTGTTAATTAACCTTATTGTGGTAATCATTAACAATATACACATATATTAAATCATCACATTGTACACCTTAAACTTACACAATGTATGTCAATTACATCTCAATAAATGTGGGAGGAAAAAAGGAAAGAGGAAATTATATCCTTATTTCCATGATGACATGTATGTCTACTTGAAAAATCAAAGAAAATCAATGCAAGAACTGAGAAAAAAAATTAGAAACATTGTTATATATTTAGTATATGGAAATCAATGATTCTCCTATTGATAAGCCATACCCAGAAAATAAAAACTAGAAAGCAAACCCATTTAATATGAAAAATACAACAAAAATTAACTCAGAATAAACAGATCCAGATTTCTGCAAGACATGTAATTGTTTTCAGGACAAATTTAATCAATATTCTAAGACTTCTTATTCTGCCTAGATTAACCAATTATTTTAATAATATTCCAATTAAAACACCCATAGAATTTTTTACTTTGAGAATTTGAAAGATAATACTAAAGTTCATCTGGTAAAAAGCACGTATTTAGGAATATTTTGAAAATAGGAGTAAGAGGGAAATAGTCCATTCAGATATTAAAATCATTATAAAGACACAGTAATTAAAGAGTTTAGTTCTACAGAAGGAATAGACAAATAGAAATTTGTATAATGGAGAATCCCAAATATACTCCAATATATACAAGATTTTAATACGTGATAAAAGTGACTTATTAAGAAAAGATTATTCAATAAAAAATGCTAGGACACTAACAAAATTCTAGGTGATTTGTAGATTTAAATGTAAAAAAAATTTATAAAAAATTTTTTCTGGGAGTTCCCTGGTGGTGTAGTGGCTTAAGGCTTCGGCGCTGGCTCTGTCAACGCTGTGGCCTGGGTTCAATTCCCAGCCAGGGAACACTACACACACACACACACACACACACACACGCACGCACGCACAAAAAAATTTCTGGGGGATGAATAGGCAGAATATAGAGATTTTTAAGGTAGTGAAACTGTGTATGACACATGCCATTACACATTTCAAATCCATAAAATGTACACCACCAATAGTGAACCCCAATGTAAACTATAGATTCCAGATGATGATGTACATTCATATATTATAGCTATGCTAAGGATATTGGTAATGGGGTAGGCTATAGTATGCATGTTTGAGGCCAGGGCGCTACGGAAAACCTCTGTACTTTCCTCTTAGTTTTTCTGTGAACACAAAACTGCTGTAATAAAACGAAGGTCCTTGATAAAAATTAAGTCATAATGGTGGGTAAAAAAAAATGGTGTTATATATTTTATCATTTTCAACATAGAGTGCAGAAGTCATAATAGAAAAGACTGATAATTTGCCTAAATAAAAAATAAATTTCAGTATAGGAAAAAGCAACTACCATAAATCAAGTTGAAGGGAAAATTAAACTATAGAAAAACGTTTGAAACACATGAAACAAATTAATATACATTCTATTTAAATTTTTATGTGTTTACTTTGTTTCATTTTATATTTACCTATTTAAGTCTTTATTTTTTTATGAAAATGGAGAAGGCAGATTCCTTGTATTTGTAATTTTTTTTCCTCTAAAATGCAATCATTTTCTTTCTAGGCAAATTTTCCTTTTAAAAGGCTAAGGCAATTAATTTCAGTTCTAAAGATGACACTGTGGTCCACAATCCCTGACCACCTATTTTTCCAGGAAAAGTAAGAACACCTATGAAAATAACTAAAAATTCAATGGGATCTTTTGATGTAGAATTTTCACGAAATACAAAGCTGTGAGAGATGTAAAGGAATGACTTTCCAAAATTTTGGAACACTTTAGAATAGTTGTTAAAAATAAGTGAAAAAAAAATGCAGGAATTAAAACAAAAAAATCATAAATGGTATGGACAACTTAAAAATAAATATGAAATAATTTAACTTCTCAAACTATTTAGTATTTGTAGCTAGATGATATGTGTGTCCAAAATACATACAAAGAGCCCTGTTTTCAAACATGAGTACTTAATTTCTATCATTTAAAATTTTATTATGTATTTAGGGATATAATGTGTCTCTATACCATGTAATATTCCAGGTAAGGGCAACAGCAGCTTAGCGTAATGTAATTTTTGACCTGCAACAATGCTCAGGGGAAAAACAGTAAGGGAGAAATAGCTTAGCTATCCTTATATACACTGCTATATTTTTTCACTAAAACATAATTCTACTTGTTTCTACATACATAGTAATAGAAAATTCAGCACAAATATTTCATTGCTTGCCTCCAAAAAATTGTTGACATCCTCTGTGGCCATCTGCCAAGGTGGTCATTCCTTTGCACTTGATGGAATTAGAGAAGTATCAGGATTCTATGAGCTGACGAAAGAAATATTCTGTGCTCTTGGCTTCTAGTATTTATTTCCTTGGTCCTGTTAAAAAGGAAATAAGGACAAATTTACCAGTTTTGAACAGAGTGCAAATTATTCAATATTTCTTTAGATTCATATTTAAGGACATTTTGAGATTTTTACAAGGTCTCATTAAGAATCATAGAACTTAAGTCTTATACCCAGGACTTGCTACATTTATGACTACAGGTAAGAAAGAGCTAGATCAATCAGAGAACTCAGTCCCTATTGTTTTGCACTGTAGGAAGCTGAAATCCAGAGAAGTTAACTCAATAAATGTTACAACAACAACAACAAAACAACAACAACAACAACAACAACAACAAAGAGGCAGAGCCAGCATAAGAAACCAGTTCTTACTACAGCAACTTCAAGGCTCTTTCCTTTAGCTGTAGTCTAGCACGTAGAAGAGAAGAATCTTTGGAAGAGGGAGGGAGTTTGGGAAGAGCATAATCATGCCCAAGCTAATTTCTCAGCCATAATGCTTAGAAAAAAATCTAGAACAAGAAACATGATAGTTTATTATTCAGATTACTAACTTAAGAGCATAGCATTTGCTCAATGGATATCTCAGAGGCATTAATTTATTAAAGTATGATTAAGATACTATTTATTAAAAATGACTAGTCATCATTATATTTCTGAATTTCATCCAGTCATTACCATTTATTTTTCTTAATCACTACTACTGCAAAAATCTATTATCCACAGAGCAACAGTGTGATATTTTTAAAAAATAAAAGTGGATTTTAGACACACTATTTGTCAAAACCCTTTAAAGATACCCCATAACATTTAAGATAAAACCCAATGGTCTTATCTTGCCTTGGATATTTGGGCCCCTGGTTACCTCTGACAGCCTATCTGATTGCTCTTCTCTTGTTCTCTTGACTGGTATTCTACAACCCTGCAGCCTTCTTACTCTTCCTCAAATACGGTAATCACACTTTTGGTTTAAGTATCCAACCACTGTCTTCCCTAGAGAGCCACACGTCTGTCCCCAGTGATTGAAACTTTCTCTTGAGAGCTCCATCGCATAGAATCTGCTCAAATATCACCTCCCTGAGAGTTCTTCTTTCACTACTTTAGCTAAACAACTACCCTCCCCTACGCTCAACACTCACTCTTCTACCTACTGGCCCTCATACCCATATCTCCTTCATTTCCATTCATAGTATTTATAATTTCTAGATATTATACAAATCAATACAAGCCTATGGTAGCCAGATGTATTTTGGAATTAAGCATTATTTGAGTTTTTAAAGGTAATATAGTGAATATACTGTAATTAAATAACATGCATCCCCGTCATTCAATATGAGCGATCTGGAACAGCACTCTGAAATATGTTACTATCTCTACAGCAAAACAGATATATGCACTCTAAGTGATATTTAAAAAGAAATAAATAGTTTCAGAGTTTTACTACTAAAGGAGTTAAGATTATGTCAGGTTTTACCACTATATGAGAGTCAAAAACTTTCAGTTTCAGAGCTTTTTGATTTTGGAATTGCAGATAAGGGATTGTGGAATGTACTACATATTCATTTATTTCTCTCTGGCCCATCTCCTCAGTGCCTAACAGATAATAAATACTCAATAAATAGTTACATGGATAAGTGAAGTCTTCTGTAAGGAGTAGTTTTTGTTTTGTTTACATTATTAGTAAATTCTAGGGTACAACAATGTAATTCTTCTCATTCATTCATTATTCCTTCACCAAACAGATGAGTACAAACTCTATTCCAGCCACTGTAAAATAAAAAGGCAAGAGGTAAATGATAGTTTTTGCTTTTTAGTTGCTTACAGACCAGTGGCTGGGAAACAGACAGGTATACAGACTGCTAAAAAACAGTTTGATAACTTCTTTAAAAGATGTAAAGTAAGCTGCTCATAGATGTAAAGAAGCTGCTACATTATAATCTGGAATAGTGGTTCCCAATCTTTTTCTGCTTATGTACCCCTGTTAAGCCCATTTCTATTAATTACATCCCTTGTTTTTAAAACAGCTGTTTTTAAATACTGATACTTTTGTTTATTAGTGCCTATCAATGTAAAACAGTGTAAATGAGGTAATGTTAGGAAAATATTACACTAAAAGTAAAACCACAGATTCAATTTTACAATATTCATAACATAGTTAAATAATGATAATGATAATATAGTATTTAAACTTTAAATAAGAAAACTATTTGAAAAGAATCACGATTAAAGATGACACACTTACTTTTACTCAGCAATAACTAAACTGATCAAACCGTCTGGCTAAAGATGTATTCATATGCTTGAGGAAGTTCTAGAAATGTTGCATAATGATTGGTAGAAAAATGGTTTGGGGGAATGGTTCATAGCCATGCTCTCACCAATCATCATTCGTTAATGTGATTGAATTTTGAAGTGTCTCCATTAATGGTGATTTAAACTTAACATTTATTGTTCCATAACTAACATTTTGCATTTTTTCACTTGGTTTTTGCACCATTACTGATTATTTTTTGCATAACCCTAAATGGCCCAGCATGCACCCTTTAGGGGTACGTTGTACCACTGCTTGGGAACAATGATCTATAATAAAAATGAACTAAGTTCCCCGTGATGAGAACCAAAAAGAGAGAATAAATGACAGATATTAATAAGGTAGAATCCACTGGGCATACTGACCAATTTGATGAGAGAAGACAAATATTTAAAATTATTTTCAATAAAGATGACTTGTGTTTAGAGATATAAGGAGAAGGTAAGCAAGGTCTAGTGAATTTTACCTGGACAAAAGGATAAACTGAGTATTTTCTTCCACAGATGACCAAATTCTCCTTTCCTCTTAATTCAGATATATACAATTTGGAGTCAGATGTATTTCAAATTTAAGAAGTTTTTAAAGTTTTTAGGTAAGTTTAAATCCATTCTAGTGATTATACAAATACAAAATTTTCTTTCTAAGTACAAGTGTCTAATGTCTAAAACATAAATCAAAGACTGCTCTGTACCAAGGATAATTTCAAGCTTCTTGTTGCTGAAAATGGATAACTAATTTTTAAAAAACAGACTCATGAATTGATGAACAGGTATACAAAATGTAGGATATCTATAAAATGGAATATTATTTGGCCAAAATATGAATGAAATTTTGACACATGCTACAACATGGATGAACCTTGGAAACGTTACACTAAGTGAAAGAAGACAGACACAAAAAGCCACATATTGTATGATTTATGTATATGAAGTGTCCAGAGTAGGCAAATTCATAGAGAAAGAAAGATTAGTGGTTGTCAGGGGTTTAGAGTAGAGGGAAATAGTGACTGCTAAAAGGTATAGGATTTCTTTCAGGGGTGATGAAAACGTTTAGAATAAGTGGTGATTGATGTACAAGATGGTGAATATACTAAAAAGCACTACGTTGTACAATTTACGATTGTGACCTTGATAGCATATGAATTATATCTCAAAAAAGCTGTTACTAAATGTTTTTCTTTAAAAAAAGAATGAATTTATTTTATCAGAGAATCTTAAATTTCTAAAGTATTTAAAATAAACTACTAGATAAATTAGGAAATATTATGTTTGTGACTGTTAATAACCACACTGATAATGTAACATCTACCTAAATTATAGTAGAATTCTTCAGATATTTCAAATTTAAAATTCTGCACACACAAAAATCTAAACATGGAATACATTAATATTAATATATTAACATATATTAATAATTAGTACAGATAAGTAAAGAAATAGAAAAATCATCACATAATAGAATAAGCTTGGGTTAGACTGCAGTATGTCTTTACTTCAAAGATATAACAAAACTTTAAAATATCCATCAAATGCTGAAAAGAGTCATTAAGAGTTAATATAGCTATTTTTCTTGTGAACCAAATTCCATATTCTGTTCATGCCAAATTAAGTTAGGGGATATTTATAAACCAATCAAAGCCACTATAAAAAGATCACTGTAAACAACAGCTTTTGAAAATTGGAAAAAATTTAAAATTGAAGATTCAAATAGAAGAATGAAAGGATAAAAAACGAGAATGTCTGAATTTAAGCAACCATAAGTTTTAACATGCAACAGATAAATTAGTAGAGAAAAAATAAAACAAGAAAAGAGTCAACAGTCAGTCGAAATTTATGTTCATTCATTTGTGTCCCAGGTAGATGTTCCAGCAGGCCTTACTGAAGATGTTACTCACTAAAATACATAAATTGGCTTGGTGATTCAGGTATTAAGATCTGCTGTATGACCCTTTCCACTGGTAGATCACAACTAGTCAGCAATGGGTAAAGAGAGAAATTCACTTTAGAAGACTGGGAAAATCTACACTGAACTTACAACCGCATTATCTATATCTATACCTATACCTACATCTATATCTGTATCATTTATACACACATACACACACACACACACACACACATATTCAATATAAAAACAGAATTTTAGAGCACAATATAAATTTTATATTTTATATACATAAACACACAACTGAAAATTTATAAGAAACAAAAAACCATGTATATGCAACAAGAAACGAACACTTTTTTTATTATTCATGGAAAATAAATTGTAGCAGGATAAAATTCTTGCCAATGTTTTTTTTTTTCTTTTTCTTGCCAATGTTTACTTACTCATCTAAATTATTTTTTATAATTATGTGTTTTATTCCCATTGAACAATATAAGTAAAATAAGTAAACTTTGATTTATAAATGACATAATAGTATGATTACTAGATTCAAATATATGATCATGAACTAAATTCAGGAAGCTCCCAATATTTATCCTAATCTGTGGGAAATCACAACAATATTTAAAATTTCTTTTTTGTTGCCTTTTGAGATCATAATATACATTTAATATTATTAAAAGGTTTTAATATAAAGTATAAAATATAATCTGGTCTAGGTATTTAGCAAAATGTGAGCCTTTCAATCATTTTAGAAAGACTGTTATCTCTTAAACAGACTGTATAAAATAATGCGGTATGTTTGCAGTATTAGAAAAAAATAACATAGCAATCTTTTACAAAAGGTATACTCTTAAGACTGGAAGTAGAAAGGGTACACACATTTGAAGATAATGTACCAGTAGGAACTGATTTGTATAAAAATCAGTCTATAGGTCTTATTTAGGATGAAAGAATTGGCTAATGCTTGCAGCTGAAAATAAACAGCTTTATGGTTTTACTTTTGAAATAAAAATGATACCAAGATAACATGTAAGATACCATGATCAAATAGTATTTATCAACCTTCTTAAATAAAGTCTATATTAGAATTTTAGTTGGGACTGAAAGGCATGTAAAATGAATGCCTTCTTTCAATAGGTAGTAGTTTTTATTGTGTATTTTTACTACTAAATAACATGAAACTAAAAACTCAAACAACACTAGTATATAATAAACATGTGTAAAATAATCAGCTACACAGACTGTGTTGACATAACCAGTTTTAGAAGGTATTAAGAGTACAGATTATGAAAAAATCGAATAAAAAGGTATAAGACATTATGCCAATACCATAAAAAGACAGAATAATAAAGGCTAAAAATCACATTTGGAGTTGAAAAAATTTTGTATTGATAACAAACATGTTTAATAAATCTCATCCAGAAATATAACTGAAGATACTTAAGAAAATTTAATTTGCTTCAAATAAATTCTTTTATTATAATTTATAGAATAGTGGCACTTGGTGACATTATTTCTATTAATTTCATAATTCCCAGAAATATTTGCTTTATTATTGAAAGTTTAAATTTTCTAAGAAAAAATAAGTAATTAAAGAGAAACATTGGGGAACGAACAGTCCACATAAGTAACAAAACAAGGAAAAAAGAATCTATAAGCAAGCCTACATAAAATGAATATGGCTGGAGGTACCACACTATCCAATTTCAATTTATACTATAAAGTGTCAATCAGCAAAACAGCTTGGTATTGGCAGAAAAACAGACACATAGACCAATGGAACAGAATAAAAAACCCAGAAATAAATTCACAAATACATGGACAAATAATTTTTGATAAAGGAGTGAAAACAATGCAATGAGGAAAAGAAAGCTTCTTTAATAGATGGTGCTGGGAAAAGTGAAAAATGTTATGCAAAAGAATGAATCTGAGCTGTGAACTGACACCGTATACTAAAATTAATTCAAAATGGATTACAGACCTCCAATATAAGACCTCCAAACAATAAAATGTATAGAAGAAAACATTGGTATGAAATGTATAGACCTTGGGCTCAAGGAGGACTTCATGAACCTGACCTTAATGGCAAGGAAAGTATAAAAACCAAAATAAATGAATGGGACTATATCAAACTAAAATGCTTCTACACAGCAAAAGAAACCACCAACAAAGCAAAGAGAAAGTCAACTGAATGGGAAAAAAATACTTGCAAACGACACATCTAATAAGGAACTAATATCTAAAATATATAAAGACCTTGTATGACTCAACAACAAAACAACCAAACAACCCAATTAAAAAAACTATATGACATCACTCATTTGTGGAATATAAAACTGAAAGCAACAAAGAAACAAAAACTCATGGACACAGTCAGTAATACAGTGATTACCTGAGGGTAGGGGTAAGTGGGTAGGAGAGAAGGGGGTGTGAAATATATGGTGATGGAAAGAGAACTGACTCTGGGTGATGAATATACAATGTACACCTTTTTGCTAACCAATGTCACTCCAATAAATTTAACAATAAAAAATACCATAATCATCAAGTATGTCTACAGGCAACTTTTAAAAATAAAATTAACAGATAACTAAAAATGAAAAACAAGCATTAAGTAGCAAGACCACAAAATGTTTCCAGACACACATTCCACTGAGAAGAATGAAGAGTCTTAAAATTTAAGCCTGTTAAAGTAGTTATCTGGGTGAAGGAAAAATATTGTATAGTATCCTTATTTCATGGCTTCACAATTATAAGACATGCAAGCTACATAAAATCAATTAATTAACTAATATAGAATAAAGAACAAGAAGTTCTATTAAACCTAATTTTTCATTGCAGAATATTTTCAAGTCCTATATGTAGGAATCAAAGTATAACTGGATTATATAAACCAATTGGTACAATTAGCAAGAAGGCCTGAACAACTAAAGTATATACATATGTATTTTCACCTAATATTATCCTTCCTTCTGGTTTGCTCTTCCATTGCCTTTCTCAATCTCCAAACTCTCCCCATATTTTAAGACTCCGATTTTCCATAAAATCAGTCCTAACCACCTCAGTTCATAGCAATCTCCCCTTGGTTAAAGGTCTTACTCACTTTAAAATCATAAGACAGAGCAAAAAGCCAACTTATTTTTTCCCCCTATCATAGAGATATATATCACACTGATTTATTTTTAAAGTAATTTTTTAATTTATTAAAGTAATTCATGATTGTGGTAAAATTCAAAAAGCACAGAGGGTGAAAAAAATAAAACAAAACCCCTATCTTTTCTCTCCACAGATAAATACCATCAATAATTCTTTGCATATCTCGTTCTATAAGTTTTATACACCTGTCTTAGAAACTCATGGGGACACATGTATGAGTATTGGGAATTTGGAGTTTTTCAGATTCATTAAGACCATCTGATGCACTTACTGCATTTTATATAATACCAGCCAATGGGGTGTAGGCTGCAGCTCATAATGAAATACACTAATTTTTCTGTAATGAATATGCACACTTTGATCTAAACATAAATAACTCTATAAATTTATAAATAGCTTTTATTTTTTTCTAAGAGAATAATTCTTTCAGATATAACTGACATACAGCATTGGTAAATTTAAGGTGCACAATGTGATGACTGATACATGTTTACACTGGAAAATGATTACTACAATAAGATGAACACATTTGGAGTTCCCTGGTGGTGTAAGGCTTTGTCACTGGCACTGTCAGTGCTGCAGCCTGGGTTTGATACCCGGCCAGGGAACTATCCACATACAAAAAAAAAAAAAAAAAAAAAAAAAAAGATGAACACATTTGTCATGTCACCTAATTACAATTTTTGGGGGGTGTGGTGAGAATGTTTAAGATTTACTCTCTTAGCAACTTTTAACTATACAATATTGTTAACTATAGGCACCATGTTGAATATTAGATTTCCAAGAACTAATTCATCTTATAACTTAAAAGTTTGTACCCTTTCATACAAACTCCTCATTTCTCCCACTTCCCAGCTTCTGGCAATCACCATTCTATATGTCTATGACTAGGATTGTGTGGTATTTGTCTTTCTCTGCCTAACTTATTTTACCTGGCATAATGTCTATCCTCTAGGTCTATCCATGCCATTATAAATGGCAGAATTACCCTTTTATTTTGGCTGAATGATATTCACATACATATTATATATAATATATATGTGATATGTATATTACATTAATACATATATGATGGCTGTCTGGAAAGTATCCAGCCATGTAATATAAAAAATAAAGGCATTTACAGCTGAATTTTTTCCGGACGGCCTTTGGATTTCCCTAGTCCATTCATTCTCCTATATTCCTAGATGATGTTTTCACACTTCTCTTCCTTGAGTTCTCTCCCTTACGGGATATATGTCTCTTAGGGATCCAGTTGACTTAATTTCAAACTATATCCAAATTCCCAAGTCCTTCTTTCCACTTCCATTGCTATTCCTCTGGTCTAAGGCACCATTATTTCCCAGTTATCTCCCATTTTTTTACTCTGGCTCCCCACCAATCTTTCATAATAATACCAATCAGAGTAAGCTTTTTAAAAACTGTCAAATATTGTCACTCCTCTGCTAACACGGACAAACAAACTCCAGGGGGCATCATTATCTTTCTGACCCACCTCCTACCACTATCCCTCCTGCTCTGCTCAAGCCACACTGATGTCTAGCCCTTTCATAAAACATCTTACATGCTCCTCTCTCAATGCATCTAACACTTGTTACCTCTACTTAGGAACACTCTTTCCTCAGATAGCCACATGATTAAATCCTTTGATTCCTTCAAGTCTTTGCTTAAATTTGTTCTACCTTGATGAGACCTGCAGTGCTAATTCTATTTGATATTGTAGCACCTCCTCCTAATCCCAAGGACATCGCCAATGCAGCTTACCCCATTTTCTGTGTTTTTCTTTATAGAACTGATTTTCTCACATATTACATTATGTATTCATTATGATTAGTGTTTTCTGTCTCCCACCTCTAGAATGTAAGCTCCATGAGGGTTGGGATCTTTGTCACTAATCCTAAGCATGTACAACAGTGCCTAGTACAAAGTAGGCCCTCAATAAATATTTGAGAAATAAAGAAAAGTTTATTCATTTAATTAAAAAAGTTAATATATATATTTAAATAAAATTTAAGTTTAGAATATCTAGTAAAATTTCCTTCCTCTTCCTGTTCTCCATCTACTTCCTATTCCTTCCTATGAAATGAAATTATTGTTATTATTTCCTCGTATATACTTACAGTGATTTTTTTGTATAAGCAAGCGCATATAAATAAACATTCATTTCCCCACCATCACTGAATCACAAAAGTGGCATCCTATACATACAGTTCTGCATTTGTAATATTGTAATTTAGGTAATTTTTAAAAAGTTAATAGACCTTGAAAATTTTTCTTTATTATAAATAACAAGGTTCCTTTTTTGTTTTTAACAGCTACATAGTATTTCATTCTGGAAATCACAAAGTAAAATTTGTCCCATATAGATGAACATTTAGGTTTCTCCATTTGCTATTAAATATTGCAAAGAATAACCTTGTACATATTTCATACAGGAATAGATCAGTGAATAAATTCTAAATAGTAATGAACTAAGTCACTGAAAAAGGTATTTTTCTAACTTCAACAGATATTGTTAAATACCCTCCATATTGGGTTGTGCCAATTTACATTCCACCAGAAACAAAATAATTCCTTCATTCTCACCAAGACCATTATATTCAATTTTAGAATATTTGAAAATTCTGGTAGGTGACAAACAGCATTTCATTGTGACTTAAATTGGCTTTTATCGGGGTGAAGTTGGAATGTTCATATTCTTAAGAGCCACTTGTATTTTTTTCTGTAAACAATCTATTCATATCCTTTGGCATTTTTCTGACAGCACTGTTAGTAATTTAATTTACTATTTTATATTTTTTAGTTATATTTTAGAAAATTTAGTCATTTCTCTTTAATAAGAATTGCGAACTTCTTTTCAATAGTTGTCACTTATCTTTTGATTTTGCTTGTGTGTATGTTTTAACAAAATGTGGTCAAATATTAATAATTTTCTTTTATGGCTTCTAGATTTTGTTTTGAAAGTTTTCTTTTTCATTCTAAAGTCATAAGAAAAAAAAATTCTCTTATTTTCTGAGTACCTCTATGGCTTCATATTTTACATTTAAATATCTGGCCCATTTAGAATATATCCTGGTGTATGATATGAGGTATGGCTTCCATTTTTCTTTCCAGATAGCTAACCAGTTGTCCCAGTAACATTTATTAATCCTTTTCCCATTGATATAAGATGCCATCTTTATCATTTTCAATATTCCTGCACTAAATCTATTGTTGAAATTTATAGTCCTATACATTTTGTCATTTCATATATCAATATATAAGAGTTCTGTGAGAGAATTAAACTCTACAAAAATGATATGTGGCTATGTCACTATTTTCTTAATTGTCTCAAGGGTGGTACTTTCCTAATTCTTCTGAGGATGGTACATACCTAGTACCAGTCTAGATGCATAGGAAGTTAATTCATTACACACACAGGTTGAGTAATGGCCACCCAAAGATATTGTGTCCTAATCCCTGGAACTTGTAAATGTTATCTTAAAAAAAAAAAGGGCCTCCACAGATATGGTTAAGAATTTTGAAATGGGGGGATTATCTTGTATTACACAGGTAAACCCCAAATGCAGTCATGAGGGTTCTTACAAGAAAAAAAGTCGAAGTGGAGAAGGCAAGGTGGCCATGCAGCCCGAGACTGAAGTGATGTGGCCAGGAATGCTGACAACTAATAGAAGCTGGAAGAGGTGAGGAAGTATTGCTTCCTCCCTGCTAACCTTCACAGAGATTTACAGGGAAAATCACCCTGCCAACACCTGATTTCAGAATTCTGCCATATGGAACTGTGAGGGAATAAATATCTGTTGCATTAAGTCACCAAGTTTGTGGTAGTTCCATACAGTAGTCATAGGATGTTAATATACAAAAATGTGACTAGCCTTACAGCACATACCCAAACAATATGGTACTAGGACTGAATTAAAGTTATTTTGGTAAAAATGAAAGTAACCTATGTGGACACTTTGTGCCACAACATCTTGGTGAAGTTTCTTTACCTTTTTTTTTTGGTATGTGGGCAACTCCCTGACTGGGAATCGAACCCAGGCCGCAGCACTGACAGCGCCAAAGCCTTAAGCCACTACACCATCAGGGAACTCCCTGAAGTTTCTTATTTTTAGTAGTTACTCAGTCATTTATTTTGGGTGGCAATTCCTGGTATATAATTGTATGATGTACAAGCAGAGGTTTTAACTTCACCTTTGTGAGTTTTTAAAAACTTCCAGTATTCTTCTCTTGTCTAGTTCCCTTCACCATAATGTTAAATGACAGTCACGATAGTGGGCATCTTTGCAATATTCCTGACTCTTCTGCAAATGCTTTCAGTGTTTCCTCACTCCCTCACCCACAGCCCTGCTCATTCTGCTTTGAATTGAGAGGACAATGAATAAATTTTCCAAGTCTCATGTGTTTTTAACTATTTTTCCTTGTACCTGCATTGTTTTTGCTTTATAAGTGCTGGTGCCAGATTATTTGGTTTGCAGATATTCTAAAGTGCCCCATCTTCATTGTGAATTACACTCTTTACATTAAAAAAGTGACTTTATTCATCCTATTTGATGTTTATGTGGACTCATTCCTCTGGTCTGACATCAATATTTTGCATGCCTTTATCTGGCTTAATTTTTACCCTTATCTTTTCAACAATTCTAAAACACTCTAGTTGTATTTTTTGCATATATCAGAGAACAGAATTTTGCTCTGTGATTTGGTTGGAAATCCAATTTTAAAAAAATCAACACATGAGTTAAGACCATTTACATTAATTTTTCTGTTGGCTGATTCCCTTCAGTACAATGTTAAGTGCTAATTGTGACCTTGGGCATCTGAAAAATAGAATTGTTTCACATTATTATTTTAACTTGTTTTCTGGACATTTTAAAAGAAAATATTTTATCAGTTGGTGCCTCCTAGTTCTCTATATAGATTTTCTCTGTATGTATGTTCTAATGGTTATGTTTTTAACTCGTGCAAAACTTTGTATTTATAAACCAACTTAGGTAATTTATATAATTTTGTCTTTTATTTCTATATTCAAGATCAATTAGTTCAGATCTATAAGCAGTTATTATATTAGCGTACTTTCTATTACTCTGTCTTGTTCTTTCTTTCATATTTCAGTTAGTATTTTTCAGCGTTTTTCTATGTACTATTAAATTCCATTACTCTTATTATTTGCAGCTTGAACTGACATTCTTTGACTTGCAAATACTTAATAGGAGGAAATCCATGAACTTACAACTATGAGAACCTAGGAGAAAAGGGAAGAAAATCAGTCAAGGTGGTGTACCATTTCTATTTTAAGGGAATATAGTATTCATATTTTGTTCTTTTACTCCAATGGCCACATTTTTTTAGTCTTTATTTTACAGTTAAGTTTTTTCAATGCTCACTGCCTGTCCTGTGATTTTGTAGTTATTTTCATCTGAATGGCAGTAGTTAATTTTCTAGGAGTCTTTTTCAAGATGGGCGCACTTGAAACAATATTCTCCAAGTTCAAAACTGTCTGGAGTCTTTATACTCAGACAGTTTGACTAAATTTAAAATACAGGGAGTTCCCTGATGGTGTAGTGGCTTAAGGCTTCGGCGTTGGCGCTGTCAGCGCTGCGGCCTGGGTTCGATTCCCAGCCAGGGAGCTACCCACATACCAAAAAGCAAAAAAAAAAACAAAAAAAAACAAAAAAAAAAAACAAAACATTTTCTTTTCTACAAAATCCTGTAGATGTTACTCTACTGTCAACTGACTGTAAATGTTAAAGTGGATAAATGAGAGACAAGGCTAGATAGATTCCCCTCTTTTCAATGACTTAATCATTCTTTTTCATGTTTAAAGTCCAGTCACTTCGCGAGGATATGTCTCAGTATTGACAGTTCTAAGGTAATTTTCCCTGGCCCATGATGTGCCCTTTTAATATGTGGATTCAGATTGTCTTCTATTTTATAAAAGTTATTAAATTTTACCTTTAAATATTTATTGTTTTCTATATTTTTTTTGAGTTTTTTCTTAGTGTCTTCATGTATGATGTTTCATGTCTTCCCCAGAGTTCTTGCTTTTTGGATTATGAATTTTGCTACTAGAGTTGAACACTTTTATTTTTCCCCCTTTTCTGTCTGCCTCTGCACCCTTCCATCCATTTGTCCTTCCCTTGGAAGGAAGAAACCCATATAATGTATTTTCAGTAATATTAGGATTCAGATATAATTCCCAAACTCTAAAATAGGCAAAGGCAGCTTAGACCTGGCAGGAACCTTTTGACAGTTAAGTGAAAAGAAGCAGAATTGGAGAAATGTACTGCTAAAGGAGGCCACAGAGCAAATTCTGGAAAAACATATGCCCCAAAGGTATATAATACACACTAAGTTGTTACAGGCCTTTTTATAATCACAGTTACAGAAATCGAGGTGAGCTGAGTTGTCAGCAGAATCCACTAGACTCAGTTTTAGAGTAGAGAAAGTGCGGGCTACAGAAAGAATATACAGACAAGCCATTTCTACAGAAGTACTTGGCATATGTGGCAGCAGAGAAACTGTGAGGCCTGGCAAACTTGCAACCATACTGTGGACCTTCTCTTACTTAACTTTACCCTTGCTACCAACACACACACACACTTACTCTGTCTCTCTCTCTCTCTCTCTCCCTCTCTCTCTCCTCTTAAAAACAGCCAGATAATACTATTACATTCGTTCATAAAAAAGTAGTAATAAAGGGGAATTAACAAAGCATTGATAACAAAGGTACTCCACAAAAAGGGGATGAAGGGAATCACAAAACAGAGTAACAGGCAGTAATAGATCACTAGAAAAATGTTACTAAAGTACAAGGAAGAGGTTGGAAAATGGAACGTTTTCATGTTTGGTAGCTATTAGCATTTATTTGTTCATTAAATGAATGTTTATATCTTTTGTACAAATGAATTATCTTTCCCATATTGAATCGTTAGTATTCTTTGTCTACTAAGAAAATCAGCATCTTCCTGTTGCAGCTACCAAATATTAATTCAAAGGTTTTTCAAGTGCCTTTTAATTTAATTTGTGGATTTTTTCTAATTATCAAAAAAATTTAAGGTAAAAATTACCAATCTATATTTTATGGCTTTTAAAGAGTAGCTTTTTTATATAAAACATTAAAAGTATCAATCTATATGTTTTCTGATGATGTTTTAAATTTCACAATTCACATTAATCCTATGCTCAAACCCACCAATGGTTTCTTGTCCTGGTTTAAATAAAACCTAAATTTTAAATTTCTTAATATGACCTCTAAGGCCCTACATATCTGTCCCCTGCCATCTTTTCAACCTTACTTCAAACCATTCTTTCCCACATTTTCTCCCTATCAGCACATGTGGTTTCTTGCTATGCCTCAAACATATAGTTCTCATTGACCCAACAGCCTTTTTTTAAAAAAATTTCTAATTACAGTTGACATACAATATTATATTAGTTTCAAGTGTACAACATAGTGATTAGACATTTATATAACTTAAGAAGTGATTACATCAATAAGTCTAGTATCCATCTGACAACATACATAGTTATTACAACATTATTGACCATGTTTTCTATGCTGTACTTTATATCCTTGTGACTGTTTTTATAACTGGCAATTTGTACATCTTAATTCCTTCCACTTTTTCAACCATCCCCCCGACCCACCTCCCATCTGGCAATCATCAAAATGGTCTCTGTATCTATCCAGAGGGTATTGTGTTAAGTGAAATAAGGCAGACAGAGACAAATACCATATGATTTCACTTATATGTGGAATCTAAAAAACCAAATAAATGAACAAACAGAACAAAAATCAACAGGCTTTTCATTTGTTGTTCCATTTTGCGCCCTGGGCCACTTTTCCTCCAGATACAATTTCTGATTCTATTATTCAGGAGGTTTCTGCTTAATTATCATTTCCTCAGAGAAGTCTTCTCTAACTTACTTATCTAAAATAACAATCCTAAGCTCTCCATTATCCTTTACCTACTTAACATAATTTATTTTTCTTTTAAGAACATGTCACTTTTTAAAATTACATTATTTATTTACTTGATTACTTTTTTGTCTCCCATGATAGGTAGGTAGTAAGCTCCATGACGGTAGGGACTTTTGTCTCCTTCATTGCTTATCATAGCTCCCAGAATAATAATCTACAGCAAAAAGTTGTGGCATAAATGTATTTTCAAAATAAATGAATGGACAAATAAAAAATGTTTCCAATGTTTAACATAAAACATGTATTAAAATAGCTTAAAAATTGCCTTTGTTAGTAAAAAGAAAGCAGAAGGCGGCAAACAATTTATTAATAGATCAAAAGTCTTCCTTAGAAGTTAATGCTTTTAAAGATTTCCTTTAGGATGTGTTGAGTATTTTCAGAGCTTGTCAGTATATGTATGTCATTTCTTCTGTGGTGAAAGCAGATCATATTTCTGTGGGAAAACAATTTACATTTGATTTACACTTGTCTTACATGCTCCATTTTTATAAAAACTGAGAATGTGTATCTACAAGTTCTTTGAGAAAGTAAAATTCCTGCCTTAGTGTTGTTTCGTTTCTAGTGCAGGCACATAATAAGTATGTACATTACATAATGCATTAGAAATTTTTTTTCTTTTTTTCTTTTCTTTTCTTTTATTTTTTTTAATTCATTTTTATTGTTAGACTTATTGGGGTGACATCTGTTAGCAAGGATTACATAGGTTTCAGGCATACAATTCCACAGTGCATTGTCAACTTGATGTATAATAAGGTCACCACCTAATGTGAGTTCTCTTTCCATCACCTTATATTTAGCTTCCCCCCATCCTCTCCCACCCCCTCCCCTTTCTCCCCTCCCTAACCCACTCATCCCCAAATAAACATTAAACTATTGATTGTGTCCATGGGTTATTTGTTTGTTCATTTCTTTTTTTCTCTGCTTTCAGTTTTATATTCCGCATATGAGTGAAACCATGCAGTTCTTTGTTTTTTCTGTCTGGCTTATTTCACTTAGCATGATGATCTCCTAATGTGCATAGTTCCCTGGCTGGGAATCGAACCCAGGCTGCAGCGTTGACAGTGCTGAAGCCTTAGCCACTACACCACCAGGGAACTCCCTGCATTAGAAAATTTAAGTGTTATGGAAAAAAAGGAAGCAAGGTGAGGTGGAAGAGGTTAACAATTTAGAAAAGAATAGTCATGTACGTCTTACTGAGGAGGTGACACTTAAGCAAATGTTAGTAGAAGGTGAGGCAACTATCAACATAGTCAAACGAATGCATTACAGGCCCAGAAGGCAATTCTAGAAAAGGAGGCTCAAAATATTCAGGAATGATAGCATCATGAGATAAATACACAATCTCCCAAGATTATGTTGAAAGATTTAAAATTTATTTGGATGGCATAATATATTTATTTAACAGTCATATTACTTTGCTTTGTGTACTGTATATTAATATCTTTTTTATATAGTAGATACTGATAGAAAAACATGTCAATAAATAAATACAAAGAATCTATACTAATAACAAACCACCTTTCAACACATTAGTTCATTTTGCTATTTGCTGCTTTTCTTTCAAATGCAACAATTAAAGATATGAATTAATACTAAAATGCTGAAATGTATTAAGTTTAAAATTACCAAAAAAGCCTGCCACATTATTTGCTTTTGTAATGGTTAGTTTCTGTATCAACTTGGATAGGCTGTATTACAGTTATTTAGTTAATACTAAGTAAGGTGTTGCTATGAAGGTGTTTTATAGATTTTTAACATCTATAATCTGTTGACTTTAAAAAAAGGAGATTATCTTCTATGATTTGGGTGAGGCTCATCCAATCAGTTGAAAGACCTTAAGAACAAAGCTGAGATTTTCCTGAAGAAATTCTGCCTCAAGACTAAAGCATAAGTTCTTGCTTGAAAGCTTTTTGTCTTCTGTCCTGCTGAAATTTTTTTTTTTTTTGCTTTTTGGTATGTTGGTAGCTCCCTGGCCGGGAATTGAACCCAGGCCGCAGTGCTGACAGCACCAGCATCGAAGCCTTAAGCCACTACACCATCAGGGAACTCCCTGAAAAAATTTAAAATTTGCCAGACTCTAACTGTGCAAGCCAATTCCATGAAATGAGTCTCTTTACAAACATGTGTGCGTACACACACACACACACACACACACACACATTCATATACAAGGGCTGTCCAGAAAAAAACCCCAGCCATAAATGCCTCTATTTTTCATACTACACGGCTGGGTACTTTCTGGACAGCCCTCGGACATATACTTGGATCCTAACTGGTTCTGTTTCACTGGAGAACTGTGGCTGATACAGTCCTTCTTTGACTAAATTAGAAGTTACTTGAGGAAAGGCACCATGTCTCATTGTGATTCCTGCACCTAATATAGCTTAAAACGTGGTGCTTTCTTGAAAAAAAATAAAGTCATAGAAAAGCATTTTAATTCCATATGTATTTGGAATATAATTTTACTAAATAAACAGTAGAAAAAATCATATAAACATTTATAAGTTTTATATGACAAAATCAAAAATAAAAAGGAAATTGGCCATGAGATAAATGTAACTAAGTTCTTTAATATCTATGAAGAGATTACAAAACATATAAAATCATTACAAATTCTCTGTGTGAGAAAAATCTAAACTTTCTCAGCACTGTTTGAGTGTTTAAAATAATACCATAATATAAAAAAACAAGTCAGGAGCCCTACATGCATTATTTTATCTACTGCTTACAACAACCTGAGCTAGGCAATACTCATATCCCCATTTTATGCGTGAGGAAGCTAAGGCACAGAGACACTGAGAAACAAAA